>NDGN011384088.1:0-10965 GCA_002564285.1 Tympanoctomys barrerae | reverse complement strand
TGGTTTGAAACTGTCTCATTGCTATTTGTTTCTCAATAAAATTATGGGAAAAAAAAAGAAAAAGAAAAAGATTCTGGTAGAATTCTTAGTCTAAGAACATTTGAATACCTTCAAGTTCTTACCCAAATTCTGAATGTATTAATATATTTGAAACACAATAAGTGTTTTCTAGCCATCTGACCAGTGATTACTGCAATCATTGTTTTAAAATGTATAAGGGGTTTTTTCTAATTTTAAATCTCTCTCTCTCTCTCTCTCTCTCTCTCTCTCTCTCTCTCTCTCTCCATGAAGGTTTCCTTCACTCCTGGCTCATTTATAAGGTAATAATTGACATTTTTGTGTAAAACATTGCCTATAACATTCTTTTATAAATTTAAGTTTATTGATACAATTTAGGTGTACATAATGACACATTCATTGTAGAGGATTTGTATCTGTACATAATATATCTTGATTCTTCTTTCTCCCCTATTGCCATACCCACTTTTCAAACTCCCTTTCCCTTCCTACTTACAAACTCAGTTTTCATTGTATTCTGTTCTTCCTCTTTCCTTTCCTTCCTATCCCCTTCCCTCTCCCTATTATGTCTTTCTGTTTCACAATATCTATTGTAGATTTATTACAGATTTATGTTATTTTCATTTTCACTTTCTCACACCAGAAAATAATATAATATTTACATGTGTTCAATTTATCTCACTTATGAGTATGGTCTCCAAGTTTATTTAGCTATAAATGTTTTAATTTTATGGGGTTTTTGGGGGGGTTGTTTTGTTTTGTTTTGTTTGGTGAAACCAAGAATTGAACTCAGGCCCTTGTGCTTGCCAGGGAAGCACTTATTCTACTGAGCCATTTCCCTGGCCTTCAATTTTATCTTTCTTTATAGCTAAGTAATACTCTATTATATTTTTCGTGCCTTTTTTTTTTCTTTCTTTTTTTTAACAGGGTCTCACTACACAGCTCAAACTCATAGTGATCCTCCTGTTTTCAGCCTCACTAATGTTGGGCTTACACGTGTGCACTACCACACTCAGACTTGGTGGCTGGCTTATTAGGCCCACGGGTAGGGCTGGCATGGCATGGGGTACCAGAGATCAAACCATGGTCCCTGTGCTTGCCTAAATAGGCACTTAGTCCACTGAGCTATGTCGCTGGTCCTTACTCCATTATATTTTTTTAAAACTCATATCTTTTTATACATTCATTTCTTGATGGTCATTGGGTAGCTTCCAAGACTTAGTTATTACAAGCTATGCTTCAATAGCTATGCTTACATATGGATGCACATATATCACTGTGGTATGCTGCTTTTAGATGGGTTTTGTCTTTTGTATGGTATTTCCTAATGGGTATGTTGAAATACTTGCTATTTTGATAGTCATTGTTAGAAACTACTTGGGAATCAACATCTTCAAGATGATGACAGGACTCTTGGTTAGTCAATACTTTAATAAGGAAAAATATTAATATATGTATAAATGGAACACATGCAACATTTAGTATCACATCTGAATTCTTTTGTTGATAAAGTACACATCTTGTAACCACAGTGTTGATTATTGGACTCAGGCCTCTATTAATCATCCAGAAAGATGTATTATCTAGTGTTCAGATTTTGTCTCAGGTATTAAGGTTAGTAAGCCATTACCCTTTGAACAATTCTGGTTCATAAGAAGTATAACAGAATATGAAATTATACTCTGTTATACCTAAGATAACTGGATTTAAAAAAAAACAGTTCTCTAAGCAATAAAACTAAGGCAAAAGTTTGCACTTTTTAGAGAAAAAGTATATCTATTCTTAGAACAACTTCGTGAAGGTTTACTTCATAATTTAACTTAATTATCAGATATTTTTAGCTGAAGCAACTCTTTATGTATGTTTTCTACAGGTTCTTCTTAGATACTACTGAATATATAAGTAAGGAACAAAAGTTACTTTCCCTATATATTTCTTATTCTTCCTTCTTAATTGAATCCTGACTTTGTTTAGATATTCACTATCCACCACAAATGACTGAGAGAAAATAGATCTCATTGTCAATTTGCCCCTCTTTAGATGAAGGCAGTCAGCACATGGCATTGCTGGTTACTCCTAGGAGTAGAGAAAAGGTCACTACATTGGTCCTGTAGTAAATGGGGAGAGGGTTTACTTTTAGAGCAGGAACAGGAATATGTATTGCATCAGATACTTCTAGTAAGTACATAGAAATTCAGGCCCAATCTGAACTCCAACATGACTAAATGAAGAGAGAGGCACTATATGGAAAGAGTTTAGGGCCCTGATGATATCACTGCACACTGAGTCATCAGCTTAACCAAGGTTGACTCTGTTTCTGGACTCTACAACCTGACCAAGGCTGACTCTACTTTTGTTGTATGAGATAATAAGCTTTACTGTATAATTATTCCTTGACTCAAGCTTTTATACTTACATCTAGGAGCATCCATTGTTTAAACAAGATCCAAGCTCAAATCTGAGGTACCACACTTATGACACCTTTTGAAAATCCAATCTATTGAAAAATAATAACAAAAATTACAATCATATAATCTTAGCACCTAAATACTACCCACCACGTACTAAGTACTTTTCACAGGTTTTATATGAAATAACTCATTTCCTCCTCACAACAATCACAGTTTCCAAATAAGGATCATGACATCTACTTTATCAACATTAGCTAGCAATCTCAGTTACACATAATGCAAAAATTGAATGCTTTGGGAGCCTATTTTAAATTAAGGATAATCAGAGAATGCCTACCCTGATTTTTCCAAGTGTCATGCTGTAAAGCCAGAACACAGAACTGAGGTCTGATTTAGCCAGGCTTGCATGGTCGAGTAACCTTCTTATCAGTAGAGCTGAGGCTGTTAAGTCCAGCTTGACCAACCAGATCTGTGAGCTCATTGAAAGGTAAAGAAGGGTGAATGTCAATCCTCCCTGCTTTTACCAATCTCTCACAAGTTTCTGCATTGGGGGGAGAAACTTCTGAAAATGCTACTGCTCTTTGATGAGAATCAAAGGAGATATTTCGATACCTCTATGAGAAAATCACAGGGAGGAAAATCCTATCCCCCATCTTCAGCAGCAAGCTTGGAGGAGGTAAAGACCAGGTTGGCTTACTATATTCCTCAAAGGCAACAAACAAGGAAGTAGCAAAGATAGGCCTTGCACCCCAGCACTCTGAAGGCAGTGTTCATACCATGTTCGCTCCACACTACATTGGAAACCTTTCACTCAGACAAGGCCAGCAGAATCTCTAAGGCAAACATTCCAAAAATTAAGTCTCCAGAACATTCTTTCACAAATATTTCCCTGCCCTAATCATACTGTTTTCCCCATACTTTGTGGACACATGCTTTGAAAGCATATCATTCAAATCACTTCTTTCTGAGTTGGGCTAAGTGATGACAAAAGAAACAATTTTTTAAAAAATAATGATTGTGCTTCATCCTATATAAAGATATTTAAAGTACAATGCAGTTTAACTTTCTATTGCTCCAAAGGTACTCATTATATTAAATAGTAGGTTCATACAGCTTTCCTTCATATTTACCAACTGTGCCAAAAGCACTAATGTTTTGGTTTAGAGACCATTGCACTCAAGAATAAATGTTACAAGACTGTGCGTAGTAGTGCGCTCCTGAAATCCCAGTGCTTGGGAGGCTGAAAACAGGAAGATCACTATGAGTCTGATCTGTGTAGTGAGATCCTACAGATTCTGTACCAAATACATTTTTAAAAAGAATAAATGCTGCATTATTCTCCTATTTGTATTTGCACTAGTCTTCATTTGATAGATAACCCAAACTGCTTATTTACTTTCCACAAAATATGCATGCATAATTAATGTATGCTAATTCATGTGCTATTTAGTTTACTGTGTATCAACAGTCTCAAATTTTAAAGTATGAATAAATATTACTATATATTACCATAAAATATATTGCCATATTTTATCCATCTAAAGCAGTCAGAGGAGATATTTCAGTTATTTGGAGATAAGAGCTGTAAATGACTATCTTAAGTGACTCCTTGTATTCCTGAAGTTCTTTTTAAGACTTATCCTATGAGAATTAAGAATTTGGTTATTTTTTCTCTCCTGTTGCCTCTGGCCTCCTGTGCTGTGCTCCCACCAATCTCAAACTGCAATTATAGAATGAGGTCTTGTAACTGGCTGCATAGAACAGTTAAATCTAAATTATGGAAAGGAAAGCATGGATTCTGACTTCTAACTAACCAGTAAACCCACAAATGACATCATTAAGACTGTACTAATACTACTTTAATCTGGATATTGTGTTACCAATCAAGGAAAGCTATATGCCAGAGACAATAAAAAGCTACAACTTACCCAACTCAGTTATTCAACAAATGCTTGTAGAACAAGTGTCTGTCATTTGCTAGGTTATGATCTAAGGAAACAAAGATGATACTATCAAGCCAGTGTAGGAGACAGGCATGGTTAACTCAAAGAAGATCAAGTAGAATTACAATTTTGTACAAGAGAACCAAAATTAGACACCAAAAAATAAAGCTTCTTAAACAGTATGATTCTTGATATGTCCTTAAAGGACATTAAAATAGTCATCAAAGTAAAAGTGCAAATATTGTGGAACTTCTTTATGCTTCAAATTATTTTGTATTTTTTAAGTACATGTAGAGGAAACACCAAAATATCTTTATAATGCCTGAGCTTTTTAAAGCTGCAACTTAGTCATGAATATTTAAATAAGTAGCTATAAGGAAGCTTATATCCTAAAAGACCTCACAAATTGGATGAGATTTAATTGCCTTAGAAAAACAATAGAGCTCAAATGAGCAGAAGAAATGAGAGGAAGATTTTCTAGGTCAAAGGAACTGGAATATTGATGATCAATAGAGTCTGCATCAGGACTATAATTATGGTTAAGAATGATTGATTACAGTGAGGTGAGGGGTCCTCTCATTAGTCTGTCTCCACTCAGAAGTACATTCCCTATTGAACCGCAAGGGCAAGGATCATGGTCATGTTTTAACTCCACTATTATCTGTCCAATTATAAATGCCTACCCAATTTCAGAGAGGTGAACAAAATTGTATGCATTCATGAGTTTTTTATGAATCTTAGAGTATACATTAAACCTAAAGAAATTTTTAAAATATATTTTCACTCTAAAAACCAAGTCAGGTCAGGATAGAAGACATATAATTCCTTTGTCTGTATAGTACTATAATACCTTTGAATTTTCTCACAAATTAAGTTTAGTGAATCATTTCTTCTCTCTGCATATCTTGTATAATTCCCTCTTATATGTTTACCTGTGATAAACATGAGATAATTTTCTCTTCACCTTAGGAAACAACCATTATCTTTTTTATCATTCCCATCTGATAAATTGGTAAAAGCATTAATTAATAATAATTCATAGTGGGGAGTGAAGCTGCAGGAATGCAGGCGGAGACTGCGGACCTCAACCAAGCATCCAAGGTGATGAATAATAGCTCTTCAAGTCTTGAGTAAAAAATGTCCTCCAATAAAACTACACTGCAAAAACTGGGAAAGAAACAAAATGGAAAAAGTAAAAAAGTTGAGGAAGAAGAACTTGATGAGTTTGTGGTAGAAAATGTATTGGAACAACGTGTAGTGAATGGGAAGGTGGAGTATTTTCTAAAGTGGAAGGGATTTACAGATGCTGACAATACATGGGAACCTGAAGAAAAATTAGATTGTCCAGAGTTAACTGAAGCATTTCTTAATTTACAAAAATCTGGTAAAGAAAAAGATGGTACAAAAAGAAAACCTTTATCTGACAGTGAATCTGATGACAGCAAGTCAAAGAAAAAGAGATGCTGCTGACAAACCCAGAAGTTTTGCTAGAGGTCTTGATCCTGAATGAATAATTTGCACCACAGATAGCAGAGAAGAATTGATGTTTCTCATGAAATGGAAGGATTCTGAAGAGGCTGACTTGGTGCTGGCAAAAGAAGCAAATATGAAATGTCCTCAAATCTTAATTGCTTTTTATGAAGAGAGACTAACTTGGCATTCTTGTCCAGAGATGAAGTTCAATAACTTATATCATATATGCATATATATATATATATATATATATTTTAGTTTTGATTTACTAGTGTGGTGGAAAAAACACTAATGAAAATCAAGTTTGATATGTCTGTTTTGAAAGTAGTATTTGGGGGAGTGGTTGGGTTTTGTTTGTTTTGTATCTATAGCACTGGTTATGTTGAACAAAAAAGCTTTTGTAGTTGCTTCCTTTATCAAAAAAAATAATAATTCATAGTGACGTTTTTCAAATTTATTATTGTTTTGTTTTGATTTGGAATAACATGTTTTCTTTTTTTGTTTTGTTTTGTTTTGTTTTTGCTTTTGTTTGGGAGTAGTTGGAATTTTGTTGCTTTTCTTTTCTTCTAGGTTTTTGGTTTTGATTGTTTTTTTCTGCTATCCTCTGCACTGGTCTACTTTCTGTGCTGGGGATTGAATCCAATACCTTACACATGTGAGGCAGTCAATCTACCACTGAGCTACATTGCTAGCTTTTCATTCTTCATATTTTATATAATAAATTGTGACGACATTTACTATTTCCAATATCCAAATTTATATTTACTAGCCACAGTATTTTGGAAAAACCATGTCTCCACCATGGTGTATTTCTTAGAAATATTAGAACAGTATCCTAAATGGTCTTAATTCTACAAATTTCCTCACAAAAGCTTGAATTAATAAGCATAGTCATGAGAAGAATTTGTTTTTTCTAAGCAGACTTGAAGTTGAAATTAGACTGGGTCAAAATGATGGTCTTGGTGACTTTGCTGCCATTTTGGAAGGACAATTTTTTTAATTTTAGGAAAATAAATTCATCTTTTAGACATCAATCTAGGCTAGTTATTAGTGATTAATCACTAACAGTCACAACTCTCTTCTTCTGAGTATAGACATTATCTCTGAGTCCTCAGCCCAACATTCCATCAATAACACCCATAAGTAGGAGTTTATGTGAGGTGAACTCTTGCCATTCTTATTATAACTGAAAATCTTCAAATGTAGCAGTTTAAGAAGAAAACAATAATGTAATCCTGTAATATTTACAGAGATATCAGTGCCATTTCAATTTCTAATTAATGCTCCTAATCCCTACAGACTTTTTCAATACTTGCTGGTAAATAGTGAGATCTAAAAAGCTGTATTCCAAAAGAGACTTGATTAATAATAGCTTAGCTACTGAAGAGTCTCACCACAGGTACAAAGAAATAACAAACTCCTCTTGGCCCCTTAAATAACCATAGTATTGAAAAAAGATAAAAAGTGGCAAAAATTGACAAAGTAAATATTGTAAACTTGGGAGTCAGACTGTAAATATGGTAATTCTTCCTTCCAAAATAAATTTTGGATTGTCACTTCCCTTTCAATTTCATTAAAGAGTTTGAGGACTGTAACATTAGATCTTTCATAGAGTTCAGCAGTGAATCTACCAGGATAAAGCATATCTTTGTTGGTATTTTTTAAATTACTTCTTTAATTTCAATGACTGATAGTGTGTTATATAGAATCTTTATTTCTCTTGATCCATCTTTGCTAATTTATATCTGCTAAGGAATCTGTACTTTCTTTCTGAATTTTGCATCTTATTACAGTTCAGGTTCTTTTAGTTGACATTGATGATCTTCTGGATTGCTACAGGATCACTTGTGATCTCACCCTTCTCATTCCTAATTGCATGGATTTGAGTCTTTTCCTTCCTTTTTTGATAAGAGTGGAAAAAAAATTGTCTATTTTATTTAATCTTTCAAAGAACCAAAACTTTTAGTCACTGACTCTTTGTATTATTTTCTTAGTCTCAATTGTATTAATTTCTTCTTTAATCTTTATCATTTCCTCCTTCATAAGCACTTTGGATTTAACTTGCTCTTCCTTTCCTAGAAGCTTGAGGTTCAATATTAGGTTATTCCCTTGAGCTCATTCTGTTTTTCTGATGTGGGAATTTACCACTATAAATTTCCCTTATAGGACTGCTTTCAGTGAATACTGTAAGTTCTAGTATGTTGTATTTTTCTTGTCACTTAATTGTAGAAACTGTCTAATTTCTCCTTTAATTTCATCTGTTACCCATTTGTTGTTCAAGAGGTTGTGACTTAATTTCCATGGGTTCATGCAGTTTTGCCATTGTTTTCCAGTTTCATTGCACTGTGCTCTAATAATATGCATTGAATAATTTCAGTTCCTTTGCATTTTCTTAAGCATGTTATATGGGCTAGTATGTGGTCTGTTTTGGAGACCACATGCAACTGAGAATATATATTCTATTGTTGTGGGGCAGAATACTCTGCATACATTCACTAAGGCCATTTTTCCAAAAATTTGGTTCAGTTCTAATGCTTCTTTAGCTTCTTTCTAATTGATCTATTTCTGACAGTTAGCTATTGAAGTGCACCATCACAATTGTATTAGTACTTATTTAGTTTTTTATGCCCATTCATTTTTATTTTCTATAGTTAGGTATGCTGATATTTGGTGCATACAATGTATGGCTGTATTCTATTTATTTTGAATTGTTCCCTTAACAAGAATGTTATGACCTTCTTTGTCTCTTCTGATCAGTCTTGGCTTGAAATCTACTTTTTGTACAAATGGAATAGCTACCCCTCCTTTTTTTCTGATTCCTGTCACATAGAGTATTGTTTTCCATCCTTTAACTTTAAGGCTATAAATTTCATTTTGAGATAAATGTGTTTCTTGTATATAGCATATTTTGGGGGTCTTGTTTCTTAATCCATTCTATCTTTCTGTTCCTGTTGATTGGTGAATTGAGACTATTAATATTGACAGTTATAACTGATATGTATTGACTTCTCCTTGTCATTTTATTTTCCCATTGTTATTTCCTTTTCTCTTCCCTCAGTTTAATTGTTTGCCTTGCCTAGAGGATTAATTCTATTGGCATTCATGAAATTATCATCTTCATTGTCTTTTTCTAGACTATTCTTCAGAACATTTTTTAATGTATTTAATACGGGGTCTGCAGGGTCTCAATACACAGACTGAACTCCTAGTGATAATCCTGTTTTCAGCCTCCCAAGCACTGGGATTATAGGTACGTGCCACCCACCTGGTCTCAGTCACCATCTCAATGCTCCCAGGGGTTGGGGCCAGTGCAGCATGCTAGGTATCAAACCCAGGCTGATACACTCTGCCTACACAGGTGCTTTAGTCCACTGAGCTATCTGGTTGGCTCCTCTTCAGAACATTTTGAAATGCTGGTTTGGTGGGTCATGAATTTATTCAGGTGTTCTTTGTCATAGAAGTACCTAATTTATCCAAAAATTTTGAAAGATAATTTTGTGGGGTACATTAATCCAGAATGGCAGTGGTTTTCTTTCAGAGTTTGAAATACTTCGCTCTAAGCTCTCCTTTAAATAATGTACCTATTGAGATGTCAACTGTTATTCTAGTGCTTTTCTTTATAGATTATTTGTTTCTTTTCTCTAAAAGCTTTTACTATTCTGTTCTTGTGATGAGTTACTAGAATCCTTACTATGAGATCCCTTGGGGAATAATTTTTTGTGAACATGGTTAATTAGAGTTGTGTATACCTCACATATCGTTATAACATTTTTTACCATTCTTTGGAATTTTCCCACCATTACTTATGTGAACAGGTTTTTTATATCCTTTGTGCTATCTTCTGCTTTTCTCATTGACTCCAATCAATCTTATGTTACTCTTGTTTGCATTATATAGCAGCTGAGAGAATGATTATTTTTTGATAATGATTTTTTGTGGTTCTTTTAAAAAATATGTTATTGACGATTGCTAACTGCAAAGCTCTCTTCTAGATCTAATATTTTATTCTCACATTGGCTGATTCTGCTGCATGCACAGTCAATAGAACTTTTAATCTCCTAGATATATGTTTAAATCTTTTTCATGGAATCTAATTCTTTCCTGTATTGGATATTCATGGTTTCCATCACTTTCTTAAGCTCTGCTATTTTTTTATCTGTACCTACTCTATCACTATGTATTTCATTACAATTATGATTTCTTTACTTATATGAGAAATTATTTCTGCTTATTCTTCTAGACTCTTAGTCAAGGGATTTTTACTTCTGCTACTCCTATTTCAAATAGTTCAGCCGATAGGTTTGTATTGCTTCCACCTCATTGTCCCCTGGATTTACCTTGGGTGAGCTGGAGGTCTGGCATTACATTTCATTTCTCTATTGTCTCATTTTCTATTTTTTACATTTATTTTCTGCACTGATGCTTGTGAATTGCTTGTGGTAGATAGCTTTATTACTAACACCAAGGCCTCCTTAGGAAATGATTACTTATCAGAGATGTCCTCCTTTTGACTTTCAAGTCTGACCCAGAATCCTTTTTCAATTTATTAGGTATGAGAATTTAGTGCCTACTTGGCTTAGCACCTATCTCTTTTGTACTGAACTGTGGTATGATTTTTGATCCCTAGACAATCTCAGTATAGACATACAAGGAAAAATTACTGGTCACAACTATGTCACCTTGGCTAAAACAGTACAACCAATAATAACAGTATCATCAAGCACAATCCAGATAACTACAAGGTGTTGTAACTTCTAATTTTCCACCTTCAACCACAGGCACAAAATTTCTGATTATTAAAGATTTATGATTCTATAAAAATCTAAAATAAATATTATATACAGTAAAATCCACTCAATATGGTAGTTTTATCCTTAGAAAAGAAAATTTAAAAGGGATAAAAGGAAAGTTTAGATGGGAAAAAAGAGTTTAGAAGAAAGACTAACAGGGGCTGAGGAGATGACTCAGTGGAATAAGCACTTGCCTGGCAAGCGCAGGGGCCTGAGTTCTAATCCCCGGCTCCACAAAAAAAAAAAGAAAGAAAGACTAACAAACAAAGGAAGATTCCCAAGCTTTGGAAAACTGAAGAAGACAGGAAGTAAAGAAGCAAAGCAAAAAAA
>NDGN011384086.1:0-13473 GCA_002564285.1 Tympanoctomys barrerae | reverse complement strand
TAGTTAGCTTTAAAGAGCTGCTTTATAGTTGGTTCTTAAGAACTGACATAATTTGAAATTCCTGAAATGAAAGTATATGGATAGCTGTACATGAACTATTATCAAATCAGCATATTAAGTTAATTTGAAGTAAGTCTGAGGCCAGGCCTTCCTAACAAGACTTATTCTTGTTTTCTGTCATTTGGTCCTATAAATTTCAAGACTGCTTTTATTTTTTTTTTAAATCTGATAAGTAGTCTTAGACTCTACTATTTATAGAGATGTGGAAATTTGAAAAAGAAGATAAATACGGGAGTTATTATTTGGAGTACTCCCGGTGGCTTCTGGACTTCCAGTTTTCCCCTTTTATAGTAGAGGTGAGCTCCTTAGCAGGAATTACTATGGTTATCAATCTCTTTCGTGGGAGACCCTGAGTTGGCAATTGTCACAAATGTTTCTGCTGCTGATTCGGCTTGTCCTTGCCTTCCAGGGCCACTGCTGCCTAATGGCAGCTGAAGATGGGATCTAGCCCACGATCAGATTTTTCCCATTAAAACCTACAAATTAAGGATTTTTTTTGTTTTACATTAAAAATGGCTAGAAAAAGAAAACCCATGTGTGTCATAAAAAATTGCAGGAAAATCAAATATTCATTGCCTATAAATAAAATTACTAGAGCACAGCATGTTCATTTGTTTACCAATTGTCTAGGGCTCTTTACACGTTACAACTGCAGAGCCACACGACTGTTTACAGAAGAGACCATATGTCCCACAAAGTAGAAAATATTTACTATCTGGCCCTTTGCAGAAAATGTTTATGGACTTCCTTTCAGAGCAGTGATCCCCAGGCCAGCAAGAAGAGCATCAGCGAGGAATCTGCTGCTGGAAATGCAGCCCCCCTCCAGATGTGCAGGACCAGAATTAGAAGACGCAGGTCTGGGAGGTGAGTGCAGCACCTCGGGCTGTAACAGACCTTCCAGGGGCTGCTGATACCTGCTACTGTTTCAGAGCCGCTCTCATTCAGGGGGTTTATTTTAAGGTTATAGTAAACAAAAATGTATTGCAAATGCAAGTTAATATTCATAAGCAAATATTAGGATTTAGTTTTTGTGTTACATTTGCAAGGGAAATATACAAAAAAATATAGACCTGATGAATGTTGGTGAATGCACTTTGCTGCCTGGCAGAGAGCTTTTGTTTGAGAAAAAAATTGCAAGTCTTGCTGTCGGGGTTACTTTAATTTTAACAGGCTTTATAAAATTACTTCAGAGCAGCTTTGATAAACCAGGATAATGATACAGCAGCATTTCTGGAAGCTGAATCTCGGTGGTACTTAAAAGGCTTACTAGTAGGTTTATAAAGAAAGGAATACAATATGTTTCCATTATTTACATATGAAGTTAAAGAGCCCAACCTGCAATTATGTATGGAAATGAAATTGATATGAGCAGAGACGAGGTAAAAAAAGATACAGCTTCTTTTATTCAGAAGAGCCTGGCTGCGATGCCCCTCGTTTACCATGTCCACGTCGTGCACACCAAGTGCACACCCCATACAGCTGGCCCTTATGCATTTGCGGTGGACAAGTGACACTGCTTCACCCCAAGCAGAAATGAAACCGTGAGACCAATGAGGATGAAGGAAAACACGAAGACAGAGCATTTAACAATCTGATATAATAAAAGAATCCAGCCTAACTGAGGCCCTTGCTTTAAAAAGCACACTCAAGAAAACCATTTGGAAACAGCTCTGAACTCCGAGGCACCAAGTGGCTCAGCGTGCCATTCCATCCTCATTCAGTGATATTTATTTCAGGATATTAATGAATATTTAATTTCAGCTCTATTTACCAGTGCAATAAAATCTGAAGTGATAAAAATAAGAAAATGATATGGTTACTAACACTAGAACAAAATGTTGCAGTCGAAAATGGAGATGGTAATTGAAGGGTGCAGTGTTAGTAGGCTAGTGAACGCTGTCTACGGAAGCAGTAAGCGAATTAGACAACAAATTTAGTCTTCTAAGGGACACTATAAGAGGCATCATTTTCAGTTATTAATATGCAAAGATAGCCCTGGAGTAGTTAAGAACTCAGCTCTGCACCTGACTATTGAACTTAGAGTCCCAGATTCACCCATTAATATCCGGGCAGCCTTTGGCACCGTAGAAAATCACCTCCCACTTTTCCTTTACTGTCTATCAAATGCAGACATTATCTAACAGCGTTACAGTGAGGATAAGATAAATCACACATGGGTCTGAACCGTGCACTTGACGTTCAGTGTACACTCAAAAGTGTTGGTTATTGGTATGGCCGTTATTATTCAGTGTTTATTTCCAAAGCAGGGGTAATGATAAGGCTGTAGAGATGTCCAGAGAAGGACGAGTTTTCCCACTAGTCAGATCAGCTCATGCACTAGCAGTGTCTTCTGCAGGAGCTTTGAGCCAATCTAGTGGGGCCTTTTGTGGAAGACGCTCTGGCGTAGTGCAGGGCGACTCCAGAGAGAGCTCGCAGCTGCATCTGGAGTTTGGTTTCACCAGCATATTTATCAAATGCTGAAGTTCTTAGATTAAAGATAAGCAGGTTCTATCCTGATCCAAATGGATGATAATACTTTCACTTTTTTATGAGCAGTGAAATTCTATTTTATTTTCCAAAATTTACAAATGTCAGCAGGATATAACTACACTTGTTCTTATGCTTTGACCTGTACATTCCAAATGCAATTCTACCTTGGGATGACAAGACACTTGGGTGCTGGCTGATATCTGGCTACCCTGCTCCTTCCTGTGGGTGTATCTTGGGGGCAGCTTTAATGCCTGATTTCAGATCCCCATGTGAGGGTATTTCTGTTTCAGTGGCTGAGTACATACGGCTTAGTATTAAAGTATAAGCACAGGTAGAACTTAATGCAAAGGCATCAGATACACTCAAGACCCATTTTACAAGCTGGAGAACCCATGCCTCGTGCTGGGCTGTGAGCTGTTGCCTGTCACCAGAGCAAAGGCCATGGGCACCCTCTACTCATGACAGGCTCAGACAGCCATCAAATTTCTTGAAAAACGTCAAGGTTTGCTTTGTCTTAGGCCTAACCAGAGGAAGCTGTTCTGACCATGCGTATGCCTTGTCCTGCATTTTTCACAGCTAAGGGTACATAGTGTCCCAGCAGGCTGTGAGAGATATTGCGTTATTCCATCTCTTCCCGAAGTCCCCTAATGCATGCAGTAAAAACATACTTGTTAACTGTATGTACTTTGTGCTAGAATAGGGTATAGTATTAGATAAAAAAATATATAATGTTTCACATCAGGGAGTCTCACACTCATTAAAATATGTTTCATATCACCACAAACACAAATAGACATGACACAGAATATACATTTGAAATGCTTGTTTCTGATAAAACAAATAAGCACGCTAAGCTATTCCAAGAGAAGCCACTTAGAGCCCTGTGTTCCAAGGACTAGTGGGAAAAACTAAACTGTGGAGGCTAACTAGGCTGCAATTACCAGTTGATACGCTGCATAAAGAGATGGTGTGAGATCACATTTTAAATGTTGTCACCAGTCTAGTATCTTACTTTTGTATACTAAACATCATCAAATGTTTCTCCCCAGGCCCAGGAGATAGCTCAGTGGCTTAAATACCTGTCTGGCAAGTGCAAGGTCCTGAGTTTGATCCCCTATTAAAACAAACAAACAAAGTTTCCTCCCCAAAGAGAATTATTTCTTAGAAATAGGAATGATTCTAATGTCCATTCCTACTATGCCCTTCAAACACACACACACACACACACTCTCTCTCTCTCTCACTCTGTGTCTCTCTGTGTCTTTCTCCATCTCTCTCCCATACTGGGACCTTGGGCCTCAGTGATTTGTAGTTATCAGAGTCAGTTGTTTTGGGGAACCTGGGCTTGTCTTGCGGTCTCCTAAAGCTGTTGTGTCTCTCTCTCCCAGGACCTAGCAATTCAGAAGATTATCTCGCAGATCCAGTAGGTTTTCAGGCTTCTCAGATGCCAGGAAATTGGCCTGGATGCCTACGTGTTCTCATGAGACGCCTATGCATTGAGAGCCCCATTTCTGCTCGACTCCAAAAGTGCCCAGGCCTACAGGCTATGTCCAGATCTGGGCCTTAGAGAATGTTTAATAAACAAGTTCTTCTTCTTATTTATTTATTTATTTATTTATTTATTTATTTAATTTTTTGGTGGAACTGGGGATTGAACTCAGGCACTTGCAGGGAAGGACTTATTCTACTGAGCCATCTCCCTGGCTCCTAATAAACAAGTTCGACTTGAACTTTTATTCCAAATTTCTCAAAAAGAAAGTTAAATAAATATAATGTTAAAAACAGTGTTTTGTTGAAATGACATAGAATTCACAAACTTGCATTTTTAGTGTCAAGTAGCAAATTATTTGAAAAAAATTTATTTCCTTGGTGGAAACTGGCTTGGAAGATTAATTTTAAAAAGCTGTTAGAGAATATATGTTAAGGACTGGCCAAATAGCTCAGCAGATTAAAGTGCTTACAAGCAGGCACAGGGGCCAGGGTTCCATCCCCAGGCCTGCTGTACTGGCCCCGCCCCTGAGGCATGCTGAGAAAGCGATTGAGACTGGGTGTGGTGGCACATGCCTGTAATCCCAGCTCTTGGAAGGCTGTAAACAGGCTGATCACTGCAAGTCCAATCTAGTAGTGAGACCCTGAACAACCTATAGACCCTTAAAAAAAAAGAGAGAATATATGTTAATGTTAAATCTTTTCTTTGTTGATGAGATAGGGCTTGTTTTTCAGTTTATTAGCAAGATGGTAGCTTGAAAAGTCACAGTTTGCTCAGTGTGTAAAGAGGAAGTGTTGCCGATTTCATCCCAATGTGATGGAAAGAAGCAAAAGAGAGTAAGCCAAGTCCCACCAGGGCTGGTTCGGTGATGTAGCCCACTATACATCTAAGAACCAGGAGAGCTGTCACTTCTGACAACGTGTTTGTGGCCCTCAGATCCACCTGTGAAAGCAACTTTTTAAAATCAAATACTCAAGGACTGAGTCTGATGTGGATCTCTGAGGTTACACGCAGTAGGAAGGTCAATGGTAATGAGCACGGCACTCCCTCTCTAAAGGGAAATGAGTAGTAGATTATATTCTTCTGCCTTGATAACTTAGGTGGAGACTTCTTTGTGCTGGCATTGGGGGTAAATTAGGATGTGGCTACTGCCTCACCCTTTGAACTAGTAATACTGACTCGCTCCGTGTTTAACCCTTCAACAAAGTTTTCTGGTAAATTAAAGCCATGGCTCCTTCCACAGGTATCTGATTTGCACTCAGCGGTCAAGATGTCACCCTTGACTGCACATTCCCTTTTGGATGCTCTATTTGTCCTCATTTAATGTGCATAGCACGATACTCCATCTTATATATTTAGGTTAAACATTCTCCCATTGCATCGCTTAAAGCAAATGCCAATGTAACTTCCTGGACACTTCTTGAGTTCGCTTTTATGTCTCAAGAGGCAAGTTACGACATGCACGTTCTGACTCAGGCAGACTTGTGGTTCCTGGTGGAATGTTCATGCGGCACGAATGGTAAAGGCAGGTATTCCAGCATAGGATCAGAATAGTCAACCAACTTTCTCACTGCTGCTGGTGGTAGGTCTCTAAGTGGTGTCCAGTGAATGGCTTTCTTATAATGTTCAGCCTTGAATATTTCTGAGGCACCATGGAGCTTGGTGCAGAAAAGGCTGGTCACCCTCGTCTCTCCCTGGTTTCTTTTGGGCCTCGGGCAAAAAGGCCAACACTTATTTCAAGGCTGACCTCATCTGGCATTGAGTAGACTTTGCACTTCAGCTGATGAGGGCATATGAGAAATGAACCAGATAAATTGCTTGATTGGAATCTTGGTGAACCAGAACTAATGAGAAGGGCTCATGTTTACTTGTGAATTAAGAATCAAATACATCTTTCTGGGATCCAGCGCTTACATGAATTGATATCTTCCACACTGTATAGTGTTCACTGATTATAGTCTATTACACATTTCATATTTTTTCAACACTGTATGGTGTGAACTTGACTAGTTCTTTGGAAGATCAGCTTCTACGACTTATCAGCAAAAGAAGCAAATGTGCATGTTCTTAACTACTGGGTGGAATTAAAACCAAAATTAGATTCTATATTTTTAAAAAAGTTAAACTTATATTTAATCTACTTAACTTTATATTGGAATTGGTTTCTATTCTTCATACTATATACAATGTAAGATGTCTGTTTATGTATGTATACATATATATGTATATATATGTATGTATATATATGTGTATATATATATGTATATACATAACCTTTTTCTTTTTTATGTATTTGGTACAGGGTCTACAGGGTCTTACTACACAGATCTGACTCATAGTGATCCTTTCTGTTTTCAGCCTCACAAGTGCTGGGATTGCAGGCCTGCGCCACCACACCCAGTCTCAATCCAGTCTCAGTGTACCCCAAGAGTGGGGCCGGCACCGCATACTGGGGATAGAACTCCCTGGATACTGAGTCTGCCTAAACAGCTGCTTTAATTTGCTGAGCTCTCTGGCTGGCCCTTTATATATACGTTTTGAAGGTATGCAATGAATGGAAAATACTTCTCAAGTATTTTATAGCTTATTTTGAAAATTTTATCTAAGAATTACAAAGCTTTTAAAATATAAAAGACAGCTTACTTCTTCCATGTACCATACAACAAATGTCAACTAATTTTGGTAAACTGGCATGATTTATTTAACTGATAAATAGTAATGTATTTAACGGTAAACATGATATTGCTACATATTTAAAGATTTGTATTTTGTGAATTTCAATTAATGTATGTCTCCACAAAACACTCCCATGTAACATGAAACACATTCACCAAATGAGCAACAGATTTTTAATACTGTTTCATTACCAATCATATTGTAGAAAAATTAGTGTCTGTTTACTACAGCTTTCCAAAGCCAAATCAGGATGGAAAGTAGGGAAGATTTAGAGCTGACTCGTTATATCTCACATGACATTTCAGAGGGCCAGGAACTACTCAATAAACTTCTTGATTTAAGCTGCTGCCTAAGGCATCTAGTGATCAACAGATATTTACTAGTCCCTCTGTACGACCTCCGGAGAAATAGGCTTTCCTGTTCTATTGATACGGACGTTGACAATGCACCTTCAGCAAATGGACTAGAGAAGTGATCTGCGTAGGTCTGAAGAGACCCAGGAGAGGGCTGATTTCCCTGCTCCTCTTCTCGCTGTCAAGCTTGAGAACAGCGTGATCTCGGCAGTCCCTGGTCCACCAGACCAACGGGAAGACCTAAGCCTGAGGGTGAGTTCAGGTCATGCAGGTCACTGAGAATCACAGACTTGCAATGAGAACTATGGACGTATTTTTACTGTAATAAGCTGAAATGTTCTGACTACCGCTGTCTTGGTCTGCTCACACTTCTGTAACAAATCATCACTGCTGCACGGCTGAAACCACAAAAGCTGCTCTTCATCTCCATCCTGGAGCCCCAGGTAAGTGTGCTGCTGGGTTTCTTTCCCGGTGAAGACTCTTCTTGGCTTGTGGACGTGGCTCTCGCTCTATTCTCAGTTCCAGGGGGAGGGAAGGCAGACAGCCCTTTGGTGTCTCTTTTTATGAGTACACTACCGCTGCTTGATCAGAGCTCTGAACCTGTGAACTCATTTGACTCAAATTTGCTTTCTAGAGGCCCTGTCTCTAAACTGAAAGATGAAGAGGGTGCGTGTGTGTGTGTGTGTGGGGGGTGCATAGAAGGTTAATATAAGTTATGTAGCATTAGGACAGCATAAGCTCATGAATATACCTACGTTACTAAAGCCAGTCCTGGTTCTTTGAATCATGTCTGTCTGTCTGTCTGTTTTTCTTTCTTTTTTCTTTTTGCATTCTAGGGAAGGGTCTACAGGGTGTTCAAGGTCTTACAACTAGATTGGAGTCATAGTGATCTGCCTGTTTACAGCCTCCCAAGAGCTGGTATTACAGGCGCGCACCACCATGCTCAGTCTCAGAGTCACTTTTTTCTTACACAGTGACAAAAGATGCATCTCATGTAGGCAATATAAGCAATATATATATATATATATATATATATATATATAAAGCTTTGTTTCTATATTATTTTCCATCATATTTTCTTATCTACCAGTAATAAATTTTGTATTAGTAAAATTATTAAAATTGTTACAAGTAGATATGTATAGTTTCTGTACTGTGAAGCAAAATAACTAACATTTTCTATTTCAGGTGCTTGTGTCTGATTGTGATATAAAATGTTCAAAATGCCTGCTCTTTTGAGTAACATCTTTTGAATGAAGAAATGGAACGGGATGATACTCAAAATCAGTAGGGTAAGAAGCAACAGCAATTTTAGTAGATTTCATACCATAATCTGGACATGCATATGATCTCTCTCTCTCTCTCTTTCTCTCTCTCTGTCGCTCACTCTCTGTCTCTCTCTCTACCCCCTTTTGTATGATACCGTAAAGGCTGTTTTCTATTTTGATTTTAGGACTGAATAATATATTGCTCTTTTTATTTTCTTAATATACAAATGCAATAACTAGAATGCTATTTTTAAAAAATTAGAATTTGTGTGCTTCAATTACAGATTTTCTTCTTCATGGAGAGACTGGATCTTAGTGTGGTGAATAAGCAGGTCATGCACACGTGCCATTTACCTGGGGAGAGCGAATCTGGAAGACGAGATTTGGCAGTGTCCCTTCTTACGACAGAGACACAAGCAAAGGCAAAGGATGCCAATTAATTTTTTCATAAGAAAGTTTCTGGACAACTGATGTGGTGCACTTTGATAACCGAACCGTGATACCTAACAGCGGTGTCTGTAGATCAACCTGGAGTCAGGATTGAGATTGTAAGCACAGGACTTCCCAGTGGGTAGCGTAGCTCTTGCCCTAGGAGGTTCCAAACTAGGACCCTGCTCTGCAGGCTGCAGTCACGTGTAAATAAATGTTCCGTCTCGCAGGTGCTGGTTGTGCCAGTGGTACAATTTGTGGATCATTATCCAATTTGTGGATAATAATGAGATGAATCAAAGAGTTGGTTCTTTGAAAGATTAAATACAATTAACAAACCCTTAGTCATCCTTAAAAAACTAAAAATAAATCTCAAATCCATGCAATTCAGAATTAAAAAGCTGTAATCATGACAGATCTTACAAAAAATCTCAGAAGATCATCATCAATACATACTTCCAGAATCTGTATTATAATAAAAAGAACAAAGAGAAGAAATGGGTCCATTCAAAGATACATAGGAATCACCTAAGATGAATCAAGAATATATAAAAATTCTAAATAACAAATATCAATCAATGAAACTGAAGATGTTATTAAAATCTACCACAAATAAAAGTCTAGAACCTGTGGGATCCACTACTCATTTCTACAAAAAGTTTAGAGAAGTATTAATGTGAGTATCGTACTAAAAAAAAAAGAAAAAGAAAAGAAAAACAGACCCAAGGATAAATAGAATGAAATAGAACATGCAGAAACAACTTCAGACATACTCAGCTTCTTTACTTTTGAGAAGGGGTCCAAACACATTCACTGGAAGAAAGATGGTCTCTTTAATAAGCAACATTGGTAAAATTGGCTTTTCACATTCCAGTGACTAAAATTAGACACATGTTTATGCCATGTACTAAACTAGAATCAAATTGGATCAGTGATCTAAATCTTAAAAGACAAACATTAAATCTGCTGAAAGAGAGAAAAAGTATAACTCATGAAGACTTCGGTGTAGGCTAGGACTTCATCCACAAAAACCCAATCTCATAGGATCTATCACAAGGAATTAACAACTGGTATCTTCTCTTATTAAAACTTTTGGCACAGCAAAAGCTATCACCAACAGAGTGAAAAGATAACCCACACGGTGGGAAAAATTTCCTGCTAGCTGTTTCTCAGACAAAGGACTACTAGCTAGAATACATAAATACCTGAAAAAAAAATCAGATCCTTTCAAATGTAAAGACCCAATTCAAAAAGGAGCATGTGTGATGAATCTACACTTTTCAGATTAAGAAGTACAAATGACAAATAAATACATGAAAAAATATTCAACATCCCTGGTCATCTGAGAGATGCAAATTAAAACAACACTGAGATTGCGTCTCACTCCAGAAAGAATGGCTATTATCAATACATCATCCAATAGCAATTACAAGTGGGGCTTTCTGGAAAAAAGGACACTTTTCCACTGCTTATGGGTGTTTAGACTGGTGTAACCATTGTGAAAATCAGTGTAGAGATATCCCAAGAAACAAGGACTAGAGGGTCCATATGAGCCAGCTATTCCTCTTGATATCTTCTTAAAAGAAGTAAAATGTTCATACCAGAAAGATATATGTAAATCCATATTTATATTGGCACATTCTGCAATAGAAATTCTTGGAAACAACCCAAATGCCCATCAACCAGGCAATGGATAAAAAAGATATGGCTATTTTTATTCAACATAGTACTACTCAGCCATAAAGAAGGATAAACTTGAGACATTCATAACTAAATGGACAGACCTTGAGACCCTTAAATGAAATGAATCAGACATAGTTATATAAATATTCCACTATCTCCCTGATGTGAGAAAATGAGAGGGAAATGAAGAACCCAATATATAATAGATATTGGGAAACAGGAAACTATTGTTCAAAGGAAAAGGGAAACTAGGGAGGGGAAGAGGGAGAGAGGGAAAAATAAGGTGACAGGGGAAACAAAGCTTTGTAAATAAGGTGGGGAAGAGGGATTAAAGGCAATGGAGAGAAATATGAAAAAAGAGGTACCAAGTTACATCATGTATAGGTACAAATTTCTTATGACAGATGTCATATCTATCTATCTATCTATCTATCTATCTATCTATCTATCTATCTATTAAACTTAACTGCATATATAGCTATATGTAACTTAATTGTATATATACCAAAGATTATAATTTGTACTAATAAAATTAAATTTTATGCTACAAAATGATACTCCAAGTCGTGTCATTTGGGCTTGAAAACCACTGATTTTCCAGAAGATTCTGCCTCAGACCCCTCTAGCGTGTGAGCATTCTTTGTCAGTGTATCAGTGCAGAAGGCCTGCTCCTTGGAGCCTGTCCTGTCTTTCTGCTTCAGCTTCCTTCACTAGTGTCTTCAGAGTTAGCTCTTACTTTTGTACTGAAACACTGTAACAGCTCTCCTACCTGCTGATCAGGAAGGAATATGCTTACAGATATAGATTCCTTTTTCAAAGCATGACAAAGTTTACCCTCAGTTCTGTTTATTTACTTGTAAAATGGTTATTCTTTTTACCTCAGGCACCATGATAATCCAATAATACATTTTACAATGGCTCTGAGAAAAGCAATCTTTCAGCTAGATATGTACATATGTATACTTTGGCATAATTTTGATAAACTTCTGTAGTTATAGTCTCAAATTTTAGGCTTATTTTCAAACAAAAATACTTTTAAAATTCAGTGAATTTTAAATGCAGGAATAGTGATTTTCATATTTTTCAGGATAAAATTCCTATTTTCTATGTTCTGAGATACTTTATTTCAACATTTTTATGGTATAGATGACAAAATGCTTCTAGGTGAATAATACCTGCACACACCACCACCACTGACTCTACCCACCTGTGCCCTGGGAAACCTGCCCAGGAAACAGACAGAAACAGAAAGGCCCCATTCACCCTCCCCCACCTGCACTGCTGCTACCCAAACCCCCACGTCCTATTCACTTGTGTGCCACAGAACAGGGTAGCAGTGGTGACAACCAAAGGACAGACCTGATTAATGATCACACCCATACACAGAGGAGTTTCACTCCAGGTCTGAAGTGTTTCCCACCTGTGGAGACCAGGTGACAGGCAGCCTTGGGAGACCAGCTGGGAGACATGGGAAGCTCAGCAGGGATCACC
The DNA here is from genome assembly GCA_002564285.1 of Tympanoctomys barrerae. Taxonomy (NCBI): domain Eukaryota; kingdom Metazoa; phylum Chordata; class Mammalia; order Rodentia; family Octodontidae; genus Tympanoctomys; species Tympanoctomys barrerae. The sequence goes on along the minus strand of NDGN011384086.1, from coordinate 1,534 downwards.
TGGCATCCCCTGTAGTAGGCTTGGGCTCTGGCAAGAAAAATCATGGGCCTATATTCTATTGTGAGAGGTCAGGATTTGTGGGTGTAATCTTCAGAGGGGTGGACGTGAAAGAGATGGCATTCAGTCCCGTGGCCTGCTGGAGCTCTCCACTGCTGTCTACACCCAGCAGAAATTAGTCGTCTGAATTACTATAGGTTAATATATGGATGGCCTACATGTCTTCAGTCAAAGCATAGACCTCTTTATTCTGGGTAAGGGCATTTCATGAGTAGCTCCTACCTCTTGTCACTATCACGTTGATATTCAACATCACGTTTGTTGCTGACTTAACTATTATAGCCAAAGTGACATAGTAGCTGCTGTCAAATAGATTTCTCTTGATGCCAATAGCTGGATTGCCTGGAGGTCATAAACAATTCCCAAGACTTAGTACCCAAGAGTAGGGCACCAAGCCAAGGAAGCTGTGAGTCCCAGCACAGAAGCAAGCGAACAGAAGTAGACACATGACAAAGAAAAGAAATGCGTTCAATAACTTGCCCTGCCAAAATGGCTTGGGGAGCACTGGAGGGCCGAAAATCACAAGCCACAGAGCAGAAAGGTCTGAAAAGGTATCAGTCAGTGGAGGTAAAAGGGTTCAAAATGATGCTTGAAAAATTTCAAGACAATATGAACAATCAGAAAAAGACCTCAATAAAACAAATGATTAGCCAACCTAGCAAAGACACAGTTAAAAATCTAGTGAAGCTAAAGAAAGAGATGTGGGCAACCAAATAGCTCAGCAGATTAAAGCGCCTACAAGTAGGCGCAGGGGCCTGCCATGCTCACCCTGTCCCCAGGGTGCGCTGAGATGGTGATTGAGACTGGGCATGGTGGTGCGCCCCTGTAATCCCAGCACTTGGGAGGCTGTAAACAGGAGAATCACTATGAGTCCAATCTAGTAGTGAGACCCCGAACATCCTGTAGACCCTTCCCTAAAATACAGGAAAAAAAAAAAAAAAGAAAGAGATGTAAAACATATGAATGCCCAACTTAGAAAGGAATGAGAGTCCATAAAAATTCTCAAAGACAAATCCAGGATATCAAAACTATTGATGAAAGTATGGGTAGCAAAAGCAACCAATGTGAAGACAGCATCAGAGGTAGTGTACAGCACTGTGATGAGAATTACTTTATAAACAAGAAAATATAGAAAGATTCAAAAGCTGCTATATAACAGACTAATAGCAGACTGATATAAGAGTAAGTGCGAATTATGAAAAAATCAGAAGACAATGCAAGGGGCATAAAAACATTTGTTTACAGAAGTAACAGAAAATTTTCTAGATATGGGAAAAGAATTCGACATATAGTAAGTGAGGCATATTGAACCTCAAATATCCATTATCAGAAAAAAATTCACTACATATAAAAATTGAAATTCTAAAAATACAACAAAAGAAGATTGCTAGAACAAAGCAGTGAATCACCTACAGAGGAAAAGCCATTGGAGTAAAAACAAGTTTCTCAACACAAACCCTTAGTAGACTCACAGGAA
>NDGN011384057.1:0-11487 GCA_002564285.1 Tympanoctomys barrerae | reverse complement strand
TTTGCCAAGCTTGTTCCAAGTAGGTGCTTTAGACCACTGAGCCATCTCGCCAGCCCTGTTGTTTATTTTTTGATACATGGATTCACTGTGTAGTTCAGGCTGGTCTTGAATTCAAGAGATAGCCCAGGTTGACTTTGAACTTGCAGTGATCCTCCTGCCTCAGCCTCCTAAGTCCTGGATTACAGGTATGCACCATTGCACCTGACCACTTGTTTGAAATTATAGGGACTCATTATACTTTCCAGGATGGCCTTGAATTCACTCTGTAGGCCAAGCTGGCCTCAAAGCCAAAGCAGACACCTCAAGAAATGTGGACATCTCCATCCCGTGGTACTCCTATGCCTCAGCTTCCAAATGATGGAGTTACAGGCAGGAACCACCACATGCAGCAAAACCAAGTAGACTGCTTGGTCAGCCCGCACTTGGAAGCATCCTGGTCTGCCACGTGGCTCTGGGCATCCTATTAGATTCCCCAGGAAAGAACCCATAGGACAGAGTTAGAAAGTTGGCTATGTCCATGGATCCCACACCTGAAGTACCTGTGACAGTCCAGGTGTGGCAATAGTCATCTCAGGCACATTAATAAGGCAAAGCTGTCGGCTGATGGTCCTTGGAAGCAGGGACTTGGGGGTGATTAGGGGAAGATGAGGTCATCAGGGTGCTGGCATGGGTATCTGCACAGGAAGGGGCACGGGCACCTGAGCTGAAGCCTTGCTCTGTCTCACCAGGGGATGCCCTGTGCCATACTGTGATGCGGCAAGACCTTCGCCAAGGTGTGAGTGGTGGTAGTGACACATGCCTGCAACCTCAGCACTCTGGGAGGCTGATGCAGGAGGATCTCAATTTTAAGCCCAGCCTGGGTAATTTAGTAACTTAGCAAAACCTTATCTTAAAATAAAAAATTAAAAGGTTAGGAATATAGCTCAGTGCAGAGGCCCCCAAGGTTCAATCTCCAAGATTGGGAAAACAAACAAAAACAAAACAAAGCAAAAAATGGACAAAGACATTCGTCAGCAACACAGCATTGCAGCTAGTTCCTGTATAGCAAGTAAGATCAGATAGAGTGGGCATCTATTACCTTGGTCTCTCCCGCTTCCTGGCCCCTCTCTTTCAGACATGACACTGTCTTTGCCCGGGACCTGCTGCTCCGCCACTTTCCTCATGGAGTCTGACCAGGCATTGACAAAGTACCTGTGCTTCTAGCAAGGGACCTGGGACAAGCAGGGCACAGAGCATGCCCAGCCAGGATTCTGTTTTTTGGTTTTTGGTTTTTTTAAATTTTATTTTAGGGAAGCATCTACAGGGTGTTGAGGGTCTCACTACTTGACTGGGCTCATAGTGATCTGCCTGTTTACAGCCTCCCAAGAGCTGGGATTACAGGTGCATGCCACCATGCCCAGTCTCCCAGCCAGGATTCTAAAACAGTTTTCCCACAGCAAGGTGCATCTCCAAATGGAGATTATACAAGCTGCTCACCCATAAAGGATCAGGGAGGGGATACTGCCATGGTTGGATGTCCTTTGGGTTTGTCACCAAACAATTATGTGGAGGAAGCTTGGTCCTCCATGCAGGTGAACTAACAGGTGCTGGGACCTTTAAGAGGTGGGGCCTAGTTGGAGGTCTTTTCTAGCTCCTCCCTCTCTCTAATTTCTGTCTCAACCCTGTAACAGCCAGAGTCCAAAAAGGCTCAGCTGGCCCGGGCACTGGCCTGGGCGCCGGCCTGGGCACTGGCCTGGGCGCCGGGAGGCTGCACGAGTCTGAGGCCAGCTGGGGCCACACAGCGAGTGCAAGACCAGCCTGACCTACAGAATGGGATTCCGTCTCAAAAATCGAACCACCCAAAGAAACAAATGGTGCTATCTGGTCTCAGATGTGAACCTCCACACCAAGGAGCTGAGTAACCCTCTATTATGTGTAACGCATTCCACTGCTTCGGGGATTCGTTATAGCTGTGAAAACTGACCAAAACAGAGTTTTCTTTGCAAATGGAGATTTGGAAAGTTTAAGCACCTTGCTCAGGACCAAACAGAAAAGAATTTCTGTGCCATTCTTTAAGGACTTCCCTCAAAAAAAATGGAAAAGTGCACACTTTACTGGGGATTCTCCATTCCAGGGACGCATACTATGACGTGGTTTTATTTCTTTTGCATTCAAAGTTTTTAAGCAGTTCCTGTTAAATTTCTCTTTCTCCTTCCTTCCCCAGGTTTTGGAAGGATCCCTTAGCTGTAGTATGACTTGTATGGAAAGCCCAGTCTGATCCGTTAAAAACATCCATCTTGGTTTTTGTTTACTTGACCTGTGTTCCCGCATCACCTTTCTTCAGGCTAGTTTGTTCCCTTTGTGGTGCTGGGGATCAAATGCAGGGGCTCACTGTGCCAGGAAAGCCCTTCACCGTGGTGTTACATTTCCAGCCCTTCTCATTGGCATTGTTTCATTAGTATGTGTGTGATGCACAATGTGTACGCTCCTTGTGGGAACTGCTACCTGCATGTGACATCCTGATTCCTTTTTTTTTTCTGATTCCTTTTTTATTCCCTGTCCCTCCCTCTTCTCCCTTCTCTCCTGATTCCCTCCCCCTTTCAGGAAAGCTCTATCTCCTTACTCCCTAGGAGCTAACCAGCCCTTACTTTATTTATGTATTTATTTATTTGAAACAGGGTCTTGCTCTGTAATTTAGGCAGGCCTTGAATTCACCAGGTAGCCCAGGTTGGCCTCAAACTCATGGCACCATTCCTGCCTCAGCCTCCCAAGTGCTGGGATTACAGACACGTGCCACCACACCTGGCCTCTGTCTTGAGAGTAGATCTCACTAATTTGCTCAGGCTGGTCTCTGACTTGTGACCTTCCTGCCTCAGCCTCCCAAGTCCTGGGATTGCAGGTGTCTGGCAGGGTGACCGGCTGTGCCTGATAGTCAGCAGCAGGACCATGGGCTGGCCCTGTGATACTTCTCCCCTCCTTTCCAGAGTCTAATTTCTCCCGCTTGGGGGTTCAGTGCGAGCTGGAGGGGAAGACAGCTCGTTTATTTTTACTTAATCTCCCACAGTAGCCCTTGGCACTTTTTGGTTGTTGCTACTTCATGGAGTGCCACTTGGGTCCAGGTTTGGCCCCTCCTCTTTTTTTTTTTTTTTTTCTTTGTGGCTCTGGGAACGGAAGCCAGGGCCACATGCATGCTAAGCAAATGTTCTACCATGCGGCTTACCTCCCACCCCACCCTCCCTCCGGCTTCCGTAGTCCTAGACGCTTCTGCTCAGTCTCTCTCGGGCGTCCCTGCTGCAGCTTCTTGCTATTGAGTTGCCCATTGCCTGCAGAAAGCTTTTTCTATGGATCTGCCAGCCAGCTGCAGTGTAGACGCACCCCCACTGCCCCCTCCACCCACCTCCAGCTCTCTCCTCCTCTCCTCCTCTCCTCCGTCTGCTCTAGGAGTCCAGGGAGCAGAGAGCAAGGCTACTGCCGGAGCAGAGCTCCGAGAGGGGCATAAAGTTCTGCATTCTTTTGGCAGAAGTCCCCAGAGTTTCTTGCCTCGCCCTTCTCCCTCGCCTTCGAGAGGCTTGTGAGCTATCTATCGCTGCGCAATGCATTTCCCCTGAGATGGAGTGGCTCAGACGTTTATTTTGCCAGGGAGTCCGTGAGTCAGGGCAATGCCCAGGAAGCCCGTCAGCAGGCGGGTCTGGTTCTGAGTCTCGCGAGTGACAGTGGGACTGCAGACATCTGATGCTCACCTGGGGCTGGGGGATCCATTTCCAACTCACTTCCAAGGCTGTTGGCAGGAAACTCCCGCTTTTCACCATGAAGCCTGGTGTGCGGGGCTGGTTTTCACTGGAATAAGTGACCTATGACAGAGGAAAAAAAATCAAGAAGAAAGCCTTGTCTCTTGTGACTTAGCTTCTTGAAGTGACAGAACATCACTTTCCTGTTCCGTTAGTTGCATGGACCAAACCTGAAATCCTGTGTGGAAGGGTCCACAGGCATGAATGTTACGAGTGGAGGCTGCTGCTGCAGGCGAGGGGACTTCCTCTTCCTGAATATTGACATTGACGGATGAAGAAATTTTCCCTCACCCTGACCCCCAACAACTTTTCTCTAAAACTAGAAATTTGGACCAGGCAAGGTAAAACCTACTTGTAATCCTAGCACTCTGGCAGGCTGAGGCAGGAGGATTGCAAGTTTGAGCCTAGCCTGGGCAATTTAGTGACTTAGTGAAAACTTGTCTCAAATTAAAAAAAAAAAAAATTAAAACAGGCATAGGGGGCCAGGCATGGCATGCACTCCTGTAATCCTAGCACTCAGGAGGCTGAGGCAGGAGAAGAACCATGAGTTTAAGGCCAGTCTGGGCTACATAGTGAGACCCTGTCTCAAAAAAAAGAAGGTTCTGGCAATGTGGGTTCTAAGTGATGGCCCTGGGTTCTATTTCTAGTGCTGTATGTGGGCACCCACACATGCGTGTGAGCATGCACGTGCCCACATGCACATACACACGCACACATACACACACGCACACACACATGCCTAGAAATTTGGTCTTCCTAGGGCGATTAGATGGCCAGTAGACATATAAATCTCAGATCACCAAAATGAAACTCACGATCTTTTTCTTTAAAACATGGATCTCCCGTAATTTCCTTTTGGTCAGTATATGGTAACTGGACCTTTCTAGTGGCTTTGACCACAGTCTTGGTGTCCCCCTCTGCTTGTCTCTTGCCATTGGCCCTCTGTCGGTCCCATCAGCCGACTCTGCTGGCTGTACTTGGAAAGCACAGCCATTTCCTGTGTGCTTGGAGGCTTGATCCAGGGCCACCCAGGTACCAAAGTGCTTGTGAGTTCAGACCTCTTATATAAATCTTTGGCAAATAGGAAAGGTGCTAAGAGATGGAGGGAGAGGAAAGGAGGGAAAGGAGATGTAAAAAGAAATAAGATCAAGGCCCCACAGTGAATGTATTCAGGATACACCACAACTCTATACTAATAAAAGGCCCAGTGTAACCTATGCACATCTACGCAATCCATATGCTGTTTTCTTTTTTTTTCAATGCTAGGAATAGATCTCAAGGCTTCATACATGTTAGGCAAGTAGGTTACCACTGAGCTATACTCCCAATCCCTAACCTCCATACTTGAAGTCATACTTAGATTACTTATGATAATCTAACACCCTGTCAAGCCTATGTGAATAGTTTTTATGCTGTATTGTTTAGGGAATAGTGACAAGATCAATGGAAAGAATGGATTGCTTTTTCCCTGGCAGGCGCAAGGGCCTGAGTTCAATCCCCGGTTCCACCAAAAAAAAAAGAATGGATTGCTCAATGGAGGTACAGTTTTTAAAACTATTTTTGAGCTGGGCATTGTGGTGTATACTTGTAATCCCAGTTTATGAGAGGCTGAAGTAGGAGGATCACAAATTCAAATCCAAGCGATAGGTACGGTGAGGCTTTCCTATCATCTCAACACTCTGAGAGGCTGAGGTGGGAGGACCAAAAGTTCAAGTCCAGCCCAGGAAACTTAGTGACTTAGTGAGATCCTGTCCCAAATGAAGAAATTTAAAAAGGGCTGAGAATGTAGCTCAGGGTGAAGACACTGGGTTCAGTCTCCAGTTGCCCCAAAAGGTAACATCAGAGTGCCCTTGGATTGAATCCCCAGTACCTGCCCCCACACACTTACACAAACTTTCCTCTATGAATTGGTTGGGTCTGTAGATGCAGAACCTGGCTACCAAGAGCCAATATACATCTAAACTCCAGCAGGGTAAGGTGGGGGTGCTGCTCCCAGTTGGAGCACTTGTCCAGCACGTGCAAAGCCGTGACTCCCTTCCCTCCCACACAAAAACAATGGCCTTAAATAACACCTGGCCAGCTCCGCATCACTTCCGGGCTCCACCCAGGCCCCAGACACCTTTATTTCTCCCTCCTACCTGGTCTTCCGGCTTCTACCTCATCACCTTGCTGTCTATTTTCAAGTCAGCAGACAGAGTGAGCCTTTAGAAACAGAAGTTTGATTTCATAACTTCTCCCATCAAAAACTGCCAGGGGCTCTGCGTGGTCCTCTAGAGTAATAGCTGAAGGCCTGGCCTTTGACCTATTGACCTTTGACCTACAAACGGAGGGTTTTTGTTTTGTTTCAAACAGAGGTTTGATCTTCAACTACAGAGGGACAGAGGGTCCTTAGTAGGGCATTGCTGTGAGGGAAACAAATTTTGAAAGGTTAATTGTGGCAGACTGTTGGGTGAATAGGGAGGGGGGTTTCCAGCAAAAAGTTACCACTGTAATCCAGATGTGCAGGTGACATAGGAGCTAGGGTGTGGTGAAGTTGGCTGAGGCAATGAGCAGGACTTGTCAATTACAAGATCCCAGGACTGAACCAAATAATTCCCAGAATTTTGTTTGTTTGCTTGTTTGTTTGTTTTGGCAGAACCCAGGACTCTGAATGTGGAAGTTGTTGCAAGTTTCCACAAAAAGTGGATGGCATAGAGGAGAGGAGAAGCCACAGGGAGCCTGCTAGCTTGCCTTCCCACGGTGGCCCATCCTGGGTTCCCCAGACACCGTGTACTTTCATTTTTGTTTTTATCTCTTTTTTCTCTTGTTCAAGCTGAGTTAACCCGCAGAGCTGGTTTCTTCCTTACCTGTTTACCCCTCACCTTTGAAATAAACTTTTGGCACCATTTTTGGTTTATCTCATCCAATCCTTTGTTCAAGGCAAGAAAGATCTGAAATACTTTTTTTTTCCTGAAATACTTTTGATTGGCAAACTATCTCTGAAGCAGCTACCAATAACAAAGGAAGCAATAATAGTTTTGTTTTGTTTTTCTGGCGGAACCGGGGATTGAACTCAGGGCCTTGCCCTTGCCAGGCAAGTACTTATTCTACTGAGCCATCTCCTAGCCCCAGAAGTGATAACAGTTAATGAAAAATAGATTCCTCTGAGCAAGTGCTAACTATGTGCCAGATTCTAGGAGGTGAATATTAGCATTATTCTTATTCTGCATGGTCCCAAAAACTAGATCCCAAAGAAGTTAAATAACTTGCTCAAGATAGCCAATAGGCAACGCAAACAGAACAATTTTTTTTTAATGTATGTATGTATTTATTTGTTACAGGGTCTTACTATGCAGTTCAGACTTCTAGTGATATTCCTGACTCGGCCTCCCCAGCGCTGGGATTATAGGCCTGCACCACTACACTTGGTTTGGGGTCTAGCACTGCACACCCAGGGCTCCAGGGCCAGCATGGCATGCAGTACCAGGGATTGAACTCACTCAGGTCCTTGAGCTTGCCAGGTGGGCACTTAGACTAATGTGCTATCTCCCCAGCCCCGTTTGTTTTGTCTTTTTTTTTTTTTTTTGGTTCTGGGACCTGAACTCATGACCTTGTACTTGCCAGGTAGGTGCTGTGCTGCTGAGCTATATCCCACCCACAGCACCAAATGTTAAGCTCACATCTATTTGCAGCACATTCCAACTTGTCATTTTCTTTTCTTTATTTTATGGGAAAAAAACTCCAAAATTTTGTACAACATAATAGGAGAATATCAATAGTTAATACATTATATGTTATTATCCAACTTTTCATTTTCATGGAGAAATGTTGATACTAAAAAAAATTTTATAAAAAAAGATGGAGAATTTATTTAAGAAACAGCCCCAGAAGGCCCCATCTGATGGCACAAAACTATAATCTCTGCACTCTGGGAAACTGAGATAGGAGGATCACAAGTTTGAGCCCAACCTGAACAATTTAACAATTTAGAGAGATCTTATCTCAGAGCCAGACATAGTGGCAGATGCCTATAATCCTAGCACTTAGGAGGATGAAGCAGGGCCATTGCTGTGAGCTCGAAAGAGGCCTGGGGAGACTGGGCGTGTCAGTGCATGCCTGTAATCCCAGCACTTGGGAGGCTGAAAACAGGAGGATCGCTACGAGTCTGATCTGTGTAGTGAGACCCTGTAGACCCTGTACGAAATACAAAAAAAAAAAAAAAAAGCTGCCTGGGCTACACAGTGAGTTTAAGGCCAGCCTGAACTGCATAGTGAAACCCCATCCCAAAAAGCAAAGAAAACTCAAAAAACTGCAGATCCTAGCTGAAATAAATAAAGCACAGGGAAAAGCATAGTTCAGTGCAAAGATCCTGGGTTCAATCTCCAGTACTATGAACAAATAAATAATAGCTTCAGGCTGGGGGCGGAGGTCAGAGGTAGAGCAACGTTTAATGCAGGCCTTACTTTTCTCATTGTTGTGACAAAATATCTGACATTGAAAGATAAAGTGGGGGAGGCTGGGGATGTAGCTTAGTGTTACAGTACCTGCTTGGCAACCTCAAGGTCCTGCGTTCAATTCCTGGAACCCAAACAATAAATAATAAAATTAAGGGGGGGGGGAGAGTTTATTTAGCTCACAGTATGTAGAGGGTTTAGTCTACAATCAGCTGGCTCCAAGGCAGGGTGGCATGGGAGAAGGACATCAGAGAGGAGAAGCAATTTGCTGGTGGCAGAAGACAGCAAAAGCAACAAGGGACAACCATAGCTCTTTTTTCACCTTTTATCTTATCCAGGCAGCAAGCACTGAGGGCGGGCAGCACGCACACCCTTAATCCTAGTGCTCTCAATCCTGGCATCACACCATGAATTCATTGTCTATTTCCAACCACCTATGATCGCGCGAGACTCTTAGGGGGACATCTAGACTCATGCCAAAACAGCATGCATAAGGCCCTGGCTTTCATCCCTAGAACAAATGACAACAGAAACAGCCAGTCATGTCATACTAGTCTAGTTGTCAAAAATTAATGAGTATGATTTAGAGAAGCACAACCATGGCTTTGTTTGAAGATTGCCTGAAGAGGCTACATTTCTCCAGCCAGGTGCTGTGTCAGGCAAAACATAGCAAGCCTTTCCCACTTTATCTACTACACCCTCCCCTGGTTTAGCTGGCCCCATGACTTCCCCATTCCCAGGACCAGTTCATCTTTGTGTGTGTGTGTGTGTGTGTGTGTGTGTGTGTAACCAGGGATTGAGCTCAGGCCCTTGTGCTTACCAGGCAAATGCTTATTCTACTGAGCTATCTCCCTGGCCCCTTCTCAATTTTTTTTTTTTTTGACTGTTCATCTTCTGAGGGCAGATAGTCAATAGAGAGGAGACCTGCTGAACCCTTTCCTTAGCTGTTTGTCCTTGAGAGCCATAGCTCTGGCATTCCTACATGATAGAATTGCACAGTAGTCATTTCAACCTGCATTCAGATCCTTCAGCAATGTCCTCAGATCAGCCAGCAACTGCTTCACTTATAAACCTACTGCTAGCCAGGTGTGATGATTCACACCTGTAATCCCAGCACCCAGGAGGCTGAGGCAGGAAGCCTAGCTTGGGCTGCATAGTGAGTTTAAGACCAGCCGGAACTACAAAGCAACACCCTGTCTCAGAAACAGCCAAAAATACCCTCCTCCCCCCAAACAAACAAACAAACAAAAACACCCTGTGCCACATGGTATTTATTTTTAAGGGGACCAAAGTCACTTTGCCAGAACACCTTTCAAAACTTCAATAGAAAACCCATAACTGGGCCAAGGATTTATCTCTGGTGCAGCACCTCCCTGGCAAGCACAATGTTCTGAGTTCAACTCCTGCTACAGAAAGAAAGAAAGAAAGAAAGAAAGAAAGAAAGAAAGAAAGAAAGACAGAAAGACAGACAGAAAGACAGACAGCCATAACAGAGCTTTGTAAACAGCACTGTGTGCACTTACAGAGCTCCTTACAATCACAGCGTGCTTGAACTCATTGTCATCACTCCATCCCTCCCGCAACGTGACAGGTTTCATCACCCATTTTACCGATAGAGAATTGAAGACTCAGAAAGATTATAAAATCTGCCCCACTGGTCATGTAGCAGGAATTAGTGAGACTTAACAGTAAAGACAGCAGCCCCAAAATAGAATTGGGAAGGGAGTCTGCTGAGTCACGCCCCTCCAGGGACCTTACGAGAACATCGGCTGGGTGTCCTGTGGCCGTCTGGGTCCTCCCCAGAACAAAATCAGCCGGGCCATTGGCTCAAGGGTCCACGGGCCCTTCATGGGTACCGTGTGAACAGTGCACAGATTGGACCCTAGAAAGTATGTAGTCTCCTCCCGGGTGGAGAGTCTATGCTTATGCAACGGCCAGAGCTCCCTTCTAATCCCTCAAAAGCCCCTGTGAGTGACCCACTGGAACCCCGTCCCCGCTGGCAGGAGCTCTGCTTCCTTGCTAGCATGTCTTTTACTTTCCTGTCGTTACCATTTCAATGTTAGCTTGCACCCTCCCTCCTCCTTGCACACTTCCTTGTTCACCACCGTGGGACGTGAGCCTGGCATTCTAGTAGCAGGCACAGAGCAGAGCTGGCTCTCATGCCAACTTGAGGATGCCAGGGCTCCCCTCCCTCTCTCAGCCCTGTGCTGGAGCGCTTGGTGAATCACTCGCCCTAACCCTGCAATGAGCAGTTTCGTAGGGGCAGACCTTGCTTTCTGGGCATTCTCCTGCTGAGGGCGTCACCGCAGCTCTGAGACCTGGTTTCTGGGTTTGGGTCTTTGTCAGTTCATGGGTGGATTAGTAGACTGGGGAGTGCATGCTGTTCTGATTAAACTGACATGTAATTAAGTGACAAACCCAACTACTAATTTCTTCCTTCCTTCCTTCCTTTTTTTTTTTTTTTCTGACAGGTCTCATTGTATAGTTCAGGCTGGCCTTGAACTCAGTACATAGCCCAGGCTAGCCTCAAGCTGGCAGTGGTTCTCCTGTCTCAGCCTCCTGGTGAGGCTGGCAGTGGTTCTCCTGTCTCAGCCTCCTGAGTGCTGGCATTACAGGCGTGCACCACCCTGCCTGACTCCAAATGCTAATTTCTTGATTTATACTGAGAAATTAAACTTCTAAGAGGGCTACAGTGTTAGATGACCATATAAATATATTGGAAGAATAGATTCAATTTGAATAAAGTCATAAGAAGTCCCGATGCAGAATAATTAGAAATGCTTTATCCCAGGCTGGGGAGATGGCTCAGTGAATAAGCACTTCCCTGGCAAGTGCAAGGACCTGAGTTCAATCCCCCGTTCAGCAAAAAAGAAAAAGAAAAAAGAAAGAAAGACTTTATCCCCTAGACAGAACTGATGTAACGCTTATGTATGTCATCTCCTGACTGTTCGTCTTTTCTCCATAGTTATGACACTTTATTGAATGGGTCACAACTTTACCAGGTTGTAGTTCATTTCAGTTTTTATTCCTTCTAGGAATTTTTTTTTTTAACGAAATGTATTTAGTACAGGGTCTTCAGGGTCTCACTACACAGATCGAACTTGTAGTGGTCCTCCTGTTTTTAGCCTCCCAAGCGCTGGGAGTACTGGTACGCACCACCACGCCCAGTCTTCTTTAGGAAATTTAGGAAGCACCATAAATATACCTACAACATATTTTTTAATCATCTCATCTCCAGGGGAGATTTTTCTTTTTCTTTTTCTTTCTTTTTTTTTTTTTTTTTTCTT
>NDGN011384056.1:0-21333 GCA_002564285.1 Tympanoctomys barrerae | reverse complement strand
GCTGGCCACACACACACACACACACACACACACACACACACACACACAAATAAATTAAAAAATAAATAAAAAAAATAAAATCCACCTAGAAAGAAAGAAAAGAGAGAGAGAAAGAGGCAGGAGAGACAAGAAGGGGTAGAGAGAAAAGAAAGCAAGAGAAAATACTGTAGATAGATCAGTCAGGGGCACAGAAGTCCAGAGCTAGGAGCCAGCCTGGTTGCAATTCCCTGATCTGCTGAGTACAGCCCAGTCTCTTGGAACAGTGATTTGGTGTCGGCGCCCCCTGGAACAGGATGCTTTCCCAACAATTTTCCGAAGTTGGAAGTATTCAGAAAACAAGTTGAGGGACGGCAGCCACAGAGGTCTGAGATAATGCCACCTATCCCATGTGCAAGAGGAAGCCCCAAGTCATCTGCAACGTCTATATGGCCATGAACTCACTGCTCTGGCAACAAGGTGCTGTTTTTATTGTTGTGTGTTTGTTTTTGAGACAGGGTCTTGCTGTGTAGTTCAGGCTGGCCTCAAACTCATGGCAATCCTCCTGCCTCAGCCTCCCAAATGCTGAAGTCACAGGTGTTCTCCACTGTGTCTGGCTACGAACCACCGTGCCAGGATCTGTGCCAGGATCAGGTTGTCCATCTTGCCTGGGAAGGGACCAGAAGGAGTTGTTTGTGCAGGAAGTGGGGCTGAGTAGCCTGAAAATGTTTGCTTTGCTAACTCTCATACCCTTCCTGGAATCCTAAATTCTGTATAACTTCCAGGAAATTCACAAACCTGTGATCCCTCAGTCTAAGTGCCTCCTTTCCAAGGGGCAGAATAGGAGATAGGGATGAGGTGGCAGCTTGGGCTTGGGTGACACCCAGTGTGTGGCCTGTGCTGGTGGGCCACATGTCAGTGCAAGCCAAGATGACAGGATTCTTGTGCACTTTGGAAGAAGCCCACAGTGCCTGGCTTCTCTAGCAGTGCGGTGTCAAACCCTAACATGCTAGGTGGATTCAGCTCCCCTGCAGATCATGTCTAAAAGAAAAGATGGCAAGCCAGGCAGGTCCCTTTATTATTCAGGCCTTGACTAGGCCTATTGACTTGCATTCAGTCATATCCTTCTGCAAGACTACAGCCCTTGCACAGCTCCCTAAACCTGCTGGCATCCCAAGATGTGGGCTGGCCTCAGTATTCACCCACCTCTGTCACATGTTCATTAGGCACTCATCTCAGAAGGGATCCAAAGTCACAGGCACTTCTGGGGTCTGGGAGGGGGCAGGTCACCCAGCCCCATGGCTGGATATGACCTTTTCTAACTCTGTTAAGTGTTTCTAAGGAGGCACTGTGGTTGAGTGTGGGCATATGTCCTGCCCTGCAGACAGTCTGAGATGGAAGGCAAAGCTCCCATCTGATGGCCCCATTTGACAAGAGAACCCACCCAGCCTCCTGGGAGCACCCAGCCTGCTGTGGAGATCCTACCTTCACAAATCTGTGGCCTGAGGGATAAACTGCAGAATCCTCAGGTGTCCTGATCTGAGTTTAGAAGCTGCCACATCCTCTTTGATGCAGAACAGTGAGTTTTCAGGGCCATTCTCCGGCCTTCCCCCTGGAAGGCTCCGGACCTTACTGCCTCTGCCTTTCCTCCTGAGTGGCTCCTCCACCACTTAGCAATGGAGACAATTTACATAATGCATCGTGTGTGAGAGCAATAATGGATGGGGAGGCAGGGTGCCGTTAGTGGCTCCTCAGGAGGGAAAATACCTGCTCCCACACCAGTCTTCTCTCTTACTGAGCTGGGCTGTGAGGCTGTTGGAAGCAGAACCTTTAAGTGCTCAGCTGCTGCCAAGAAGAGCCTAGAAAGGATACACCAGGCCAAGGACTAGGGCTGGAACAGCCTCAGGACAGAGTTGCCTGCAGGAGGAAATTTTCAGAACACCCAAGTTTGGATCACAAATGTACCCAGCTGTGCTCCTGAGTCCACACCACTGGCCTGGGCCCTGCAGCCTGATCCTTCAGGGAGGAGGAGGCCACTGCAGCAGGCAGGAAGCTCCAACTGGGAGGCTGGGAGCCATGGAGCCAGGCTGCAGCTGCCCAGGAGGCGGTCACATTCAAACACAAAGACAGGAATGGCAGGGGGAGAATACATAAAAATTACTGGCATGGTAATTGCCTTTTATATAAAATGTTCTTTTTAAAAGTTCTCCCCAGTGTGAAAGTCCCTCTTTAAAAAGAATAAATTCATTGCGCACCAATTTATTCCACGCTTATAGATGGAGCATAATGAAGGCTCCTGCATCAACACCTGATCAAGAGGCAAGTGGCTTCCACTCAACGCAGCTTCCAGGTCTCCCTGCAAGAAGCTGCAATGCAGCAGCAGGGCTGAAAGGCTTTGAGGTGCAGACTGAGAGGCCAGCAGGCCTGCCTGCTAGGAGCCAGCGTGGAGCTCAGATTCTAGGATCCAGGGACAGGCTCCCCAGACCCCATCAATGCCTTGGGAGCTGACTTGAGCAGAGTACAGAGGGACAGCTACAGTCACAGTGCTCCATGCTGGTGGGGAGGCACATAGGCTTGTGGGTAGTGGGGGACCCTCACTTTCAAAGAGTATAGAGGGAAGGTACTCAGATTTCTAGGGAATCAGCTATCCCCTCCCAGGCCTGTCTTTAGGGCACAGGGAGGAAAGTGGCTGGTGACAAGCATTTGTGGGTTATAAGGTGGAGTGGATTTCCTGCACGTAGAGAGCTCCTGGTGGAGACTCCAGCTCTGCTGCTGGCATCCAGACTATTTCACGCCTTCTGAAGATAACTGGTAGATCCCAGGCCAGGGCACGATGGGATGCCAGAGCTTGCTTGAGAAGAACGTGGATGCTCCCTGCACCCGGAGGCCCAGAGCCTAGAAATAAGGTTTCTGCTCAGGGCTCCCTTATCAGCCACAATCCCACCTCTGTGAAATGGGGAAAAGGTCCTGGGTGGCTTTGCCCTCCACAGTGGGGTTGCTCGGTCCAGCCCCTATTTCAGGATGCAGATACAACCAACTCACATCCTGCCTACTGCAAGGCAGCTGATCCACACAGGCTGTGTTGAGTGGTAACATGGGCACAGGGAAACCATGTGTGCATGAGTGTGTGCTTCTCACCCACTATTTCGACTTCTCAGCTTTGCTAATGAATCAGTTAAGTAGTTCTCACCTGCTGGGTGATGCAGAGCTCCCAGCATGTGCCTTCTCCACTCCCACCACACCCTACTCGTTCACCTCCATAGGTAGTACTCAGAACCACTCATTTGTCCACATGTACATGTTCACCAACACATGTGGTACATGTGCAGCCAAGACTACGCCCTTCTGTGGACTTCACAGCATGGGTTCACATGCTCTCTTCTTTCTACATGTACACACATGCATGTTTCCATCACCCACCTGTCACACTACCTTCCACACAGGCTGGTCAGCCCATGTCCAATGCATACAACCTACAGCAGGTCAGGTACTATGTTGCTCAGTGAGTCATGTGCCCGGGGATCTCCAGGGCTAGCTGCCTTTCAGGCCTGAAGGTCCATGTTCAGGTGAATTCTTGGAAGGCCTGGACACACCCCTGCCCTCTGGCCATGGTCTCCATATGTTGAGATCACATCCTGGCAGCCTATGTGTACCCAAAGGTTTCAAAACCTTCCAGGATTGAGGAGTCTCAGACACCACTGGCTTCAGCATTAATCTGGGGGAGCTTCCAGAAGAGCTGTGATCTGGTTTTAAAGCTGCGAGAGGTCTGGAAAAGGTGGGATGTGTGAGGGGAGGAAGAAGTAGATATGGAAGAATAATTCTAGCTGGGTATAGTGGTGCATACCTATAATTCCAGTACACTAGGAAACCGAGACAGGAAGATCGCAAGTTTGAGCCTGCCCTGAACAACCTAACAGCTTAATGAGACTCTGTCTCAAATAGAAAAATTTTAAAAAAGGATCATATTGTAGCTCAATGCCAACACACTGGGTTGAATCCCAAGTACTGATAAAAGGAAGGAGGAAGAAGAGGAGAAATCTTGTGATTGTAGGGGGTAAAAGGACAGAAGGGCATTTGGGAGACTCAGAGGTCCAGTAAGGACTCCCTTTGACTCCTGCCCAGAGCTACACATCTGACCAAACCTTCCAATCACTCTGAGAATGGCTCTGCCTCCCCAGCCTCATCAGGCATCTTGATAGCCAGTACACCTGTGCAGCCAGCTCTTCTCCAGGGTTCCTTTCCATAGCCCGTGCCCTCTGTTTTCTCACAAACAACAATCAAAGGGTCATTAACATGGAGCTGAACCTTGGTAATCCCCAGTGCAAGCCTACATCTTCCAGGCATCTGGCACCAAGACTCAACCCTGATACACTAGTCTTAGTTTTCCCATGTGGGGCTGAATGGTGCCCTAGGTCTTATGTCAAATAGTCAGATTCCCAGGTACCCCATTCTCAGTCCTCAGATTCCAGCCTCTTTGCTTCCCCATCTACAGTCACCAGGTAAGCACCTACCCATGTCAGTCTTGTAGGCACCTGTTTGTACATATGTGCACTGGTTCTGCTTCTCCACCTGGACTTCTCATGCTCTTGTGCTGAAGGACCAGGCACTCAGGCTGAGGGCCAGTTATTTGTCTCCGATTCATGAGAAACCGGAGACAAGGATGAGACAGAGAGTCTCCACCCCTGCCTCAGTCTCCCCCATTAGCACAGAGCACACCAGCCCCTCTTTGTGAGCTGCCAGGCTCCAGGGCTGAGAGAGAGGCAGAGAAAAGAAAGTTTGTGGCTCTGTAACTTTCTGTAGACATGAAATCTCTGCTCACAGGAGAGGGTGGAGGGAGGCCACACTGAGCCTCCATTTCCTGCCTGGTCTTACTAAATGCTGCTCATGCTGCCCCTCAGGCTGGCTGTGGTTTGTCAAAACCAATTACTTCTCTGCCTCAGCCAAGTGCTTGAGGCTCCATGAATCGGAGGCAAGTGTCCCTGTGGCTGCTACTGATCTAGCAACGGATGGGAGTGGAGGAGGGGGTAGAATACAGATCGGGTCAACTGTTCCTCCAGGCCCATCATGGAAACCCACTGGGCCCTCCATCCGCAATCCCCATCTCCCACCCTGGGTCATCTAGATTAGCCCCTAGCTCTAGACACAGCCACCGCATCGCTCTTCAGAGACAGATATGAGGCTGGGGGAGGGGAGTAGACCCAGGGCAGCTCAAGCTGCACTGGCTGAGTTCTCCTGGGAGCTGTCTTGCTGCAATGCCAGCTTCACTGGGGACCCCAGAGGAGTGCTGGGTGGTCACCAGAACACTTTCTATGTGTGTAGGAAAGAGCAGGGCCATATTTTGGGAAAGTTAAATGGACAAATCTCCCAGATTCCCAAGCTAGAATCATTCAAGGGCGATGTGTTCTGCAGCAAAGCCCAGGCTTCCCTAGTAGCCCTCTGCTGGTGCTGTCTGCCCTGGCAGGTTCTGGTCACAGCCTGAGACTCTTAAAATGAGGGACCATAGTCACAGAACCTTCAGAGATCCCCGAGACTGCCACCCTCAAGAACTCCAGAATCTTAGTCCTGGCTTCAGCTATGGCACTTTCTGACCCCAACCTCTCCCTTCCTAGGGCCAACATCTGGAGACAACCCAAAGTTCAGTGGCTTTGCATCCTGCCCCCTCCCACTCCACTGCCAGTCAAGCTCCCATTCTCTCACAGGGTGTGAGAAATAAGCTGCCAACTTGTTAACTGGAGAAAACAACTCAGGGCCTTCTGGGGTGTCGGGGCCCTTCCCTTCACCTCAGCTGCCTCCTCTATGCGGGTGCACTGCATCACGATCCCTGGATTTCTCACTAATGAAGCCACTCCCCTTCCCTGGCTCACAGGCCCTATTTCTTCAAGCCCAGTCCCAGATTAGTGGTCTTTTGTTTCTTCCAGTGAGATGTCATGGTCACTGGGAAGAGAGAACCCATTCCAAACTCCTAGGCTGTGCTAAGCAGAAAGGTCACCTTGGGCATCTGAGCTTTCTAAAACCATGACCAAATCCTGAGTGGGCAGGCTGTTGGTACTGGGAGTAACAAAGGAACCCTACATTTGTGGGGGCTCTGCAGATTTTTCTTGTTCCTGCTCTCCTGACATCCTCATACATGCCAGGAGGACAGGACTGAAGAGATCCCCATTTCACAGGTGACAGAGCAGAGGCCCAGAGAGGCAGAACAACACGTGCTAGGTCCACAGAATGCAAAGGCCCAGACCTGAGATTCCCCCCCACCCACATCACTCTTCCACCACCACCCACCATTCAGTGGCTGTTCATAGCACAGGCCCAGGTTCAACTCCAGATCTGCCTCACCTGCAGGACCACAGCACGTCCTGTCCTTAGTAGTCACAGCTTGCATCAAATGCTTCTCCCTATCTCCATGTTTTCCCTATCCCTTGGGAACTGACCTAGGATGTGCCTTCACAGTGACCTCTTGGCCCAGGCTAGAGACTGGAGGACCCTCTTCTCACACCTGTACAATCAGCTGATCCCAACAAAGAGATTTGCTTCCAGACTCATCCCTTCCATACCTACTGACTCCATAGAGGCCCGGATGGAGCCTTCCCTGCCACAACCCCAGGAACAAGGGTTTTACACCCGACCCCCCTCCCAACTGCTTCCTTATCTCCATGGCCCCTCTGGGTATTCATGTCTGATCTCCCCTGTGGCAGAGATTCTGACATGATACCCTCATAGTCCAAGGCAGCAAGCAGGAAGAGGGGATGGGGGGCAGAAGGCTGAGAAAAACACCAGTCCCAGCCCAACCTCAGCAGCCTGGAGGAGCCACTAGGGTGTGAGACCCTTTAGGTGGTTTGCATCAAGGAATAGATGGCCACCCTGAGCCAGTGGCCCTAGGACAAGTGTCTTGAAGCATTCTCACTTCCCTGCATGCTTCTCTGAGTTTGGGGAATATGTAGAAGGGTAGGGAGGCCTAAGTCCAATCTACCTCAGAGATTTCTGGTCCTGGATGAAATAGCTTTAGAATAATCCCTCAAAAATGGACACTGCCCCCTTAGCACAATGGAGAATGTGCATTTCGGGTGGGTTGGGGGTGGGGCAGCAGAAGGGTAACATCTTTCACCCAGCTCTGTCTCTACACATAGGGAGTGTTTCAGATCTTATAGTGTAAGTGGCTGCCAGAGAGGCCACCTACAGGGCAGGACCCAGAAAAGAGAGAGGTGGGCAGTGACTGGGTGAAAAGAGGAGGCCTAGGCAGGACTTGGCCAGGCTCCCATGCACCCGCCTCTCTGTAACTAATTACGCTGGTGCAGGGACCTCATCACGTTTCAGACGCTCTCCCTGAAGCCCTCCCCTGGCCCCATGCATCCCTGCTGGGTGCCGAGCAAGAGGACCATATGGAGGGAATAATAAGACAATTAACTTTCCATTAAAGAATAATATATGTGGGTTTTTAGGGAGGCAAGTGACAGCAATCCCTACCCAGTGGCACATTTTATACCCGACCCCCCCAACCTAATGCACCCCCACATCCTGATCATCTGTGCCAGGAGAAAGGAAGGCACCACTGAGCCTGCCCAGGAGGATGATGCATGGAGGGCAGGGCTGGCAAGGAGCAAGTGCAGACCCCACACTTACAGTCCTGAGGCTGGGAGACCCTGGGAGGGGAGGGGAGGGCTGCCTCATCCCTACCCCCAGCTGACTTTCAGTATATCAGCTGGGGCAGCCTGTGCCAGTCCTGCATGGGTGGGGTCTGCCTAGCCAAGGAGCTGCTGTGTGTCTCTCAGGGGTGCATAAAATCACAGCACTCAGACAGAAAAATCAACTGTGGGACCTGGGTCTACAACCTCTGGCCTCCCCTGCCTCTCCACCTGGGACTGCTTCTGTCCCCTAGCACCTCCACCTGCCCCAGCTTCCTCACCCCTTTTCTGCCCTAGCTCCTCTGTTTCTGAGGTTCCATGACACACATGGGCACTATTAACCCTCACGTAGGAAGCTTGGAAGCCCAGAAAGCACACTTCCCAGATAGGGACAGGGCCACAACCTCAGCCAGCACCCTGGAGACCAACCAAGTATGAGTATGCAGAGATGCCGGGTGGGGAAGAGAGCTGGAGGGGGCATGGAGAGGCCTGCCTCAAAGACACCTGTAGAGGGGCCTTGTCCTGCCACCTTGAACCCTACAGGAAGAGGGCCCTGGACATGGCTAATCTCTAGCCTAAGGTGGAAGCCAGCTCCAGATGTGGCATTCTGCAAATATTAATTACACATTCTTGGGAGCACTAACAGACAGGGCACAGGGATGGTCAGGGGAAGACAAGTTAGGGGAGTACTACGGAAATTCACTGGGTTCAGAAAAGTCACTCTGGGTACGTCCCTGTACAGGGTAGGAGGCCACAGACACAACAGGCTTAAAACACCACAAATGCCTATAGAGACACAGCAGGTAGAAGGAGAGCAGAAGACTAGGGGCTGGGGATCACAGAGTCCTGGGGCCCAGCTGTATGGACTACTCAGCAGTCCATAGGAGGTTCTACCCAAGATTAGCTCCTCTGCCTTGACACCTCTGCCCCACTGCCCCCACTCAGGACTGGCCTGGCAGGCTCCAGAATGGGTAGAAAGGGCAGTCTGGCTTCCCCACCTGTATGACAGTGCCACAGGAATAACCAGTAGCATGCTGCTAGGCTAAGGCTACCGTGTGGCATAGGCAGCTTGGGATGTGGATAAGACAATATGCCATTTTTGCCCTGACTGGGCAGGTGAAGCACTGGGGTTGATATGGATAGGGAAAGGCTCTTAGGGGCCCAGACTTGCATTGAGCTTTTCCAGAGGATAGCCTGTGGCTCCCAGATATGGCCATCCCAGGTCATCCCAGCTTTGGCTAGGCAGCCTCCCCTCACTCCCACCATTGATAGAGGATCTTCTCCACTCCAAGGAAGTGTCTTACCAGATAAAAAACCCACCCCAGGGCCGGTATACCTGGTGAACCAAATACTTCTATATGCCTCACAATGATCGATCCTTGCTTTGTTTTCCCACAGGTCCTCCAGTTGTTCCCTTGGACCCTAGTCACTCAGTAGAAGCAGTAGGTCACTGGCTATACTCATCGGAGTGACCTGGGTTTCAGAGGGGAGACCTGTCCATCTCCATATCATCCTCATGCACCCCCAGGAACCTCATGAATTATTTGTCCTGATAAGCCTCATTATGTAAATGAGCTCAGAGCCTAAGCATATGCTCTCCCTCCCACCCCCCAGGATGGGGACAATATGTGCTGGTGGGGGAGGGTAGAGACGGGGCTCAGGAGACTTCACTCAGCCCCAGGGGGGTTGGAGAGATTGGCTGTGCAGTCCACAATTTTGTGACCTATTGAAGGTAAGAGCAGCCCAGGGGTGGGTAGGGCTGAAGTACCAAGGAGGGAGTGGCTCAAGTGGATCTGGCTACATGTTGAGGGTGGTAGCACGTGAATACCAGGACCCAGGCTAGGCACTAGCCCAGGAGGTCAGGTGATGAAATGCAGTGAGCTCTTCACAGACAGACCTCATGCCCCACCAAGGCAGGCCAGGCTTCTGCCCTGTAAATGGGCCATAATCTGCCCCCAGTGGTGCCCCAGTAGGTTGTGGTAAGGTCGGAAGAAGAAAAATGCCAAGGCAAGGAAAATGTTCCCAAATGCCACTGTCTGCAGTTTCTGCTCTCTTGCAGCTGCCAGCCCTCAAAGCTCCAAGCTACTGGGGGTGGGGCAGCCTCTAGGACTGGGGCAGGCAGGGAGAGCAGTCATGGAGAGGGCTTTGACACGAAGATCATCCCAGCTGCAGGTGTTTGGGGATTGCTCAGAATCAGCTCAGGGAGGCCGTGGAGGAGTAGCTCTGGTGGAGACCATGGCTGTCAGCCTTCACAGTGCTGGGTCTGTGGCAGCACTGGCAGCTGGGTCAGTGATCTGCTCCAGCATCCTCTTGACCTGTGAGAGCCAGGTATGAACCTGGAAACATGACTATGACCCATGGGAGAGAGGGCCCCCTGCTGGCTCCCTCTACCTCCTCCTGGTCTGCCCTTTCCTTCTAGAACTCTACACCTAACCTCACTGCCACTTCACCAGTACACCTCTTTGTAGAGTGCTCTGGGCCAAGAAGTAGCCCCAGAGCTGTCAGCAGGAAGTAAGAGGCTGAGGAATCAGGTGAGAAAAACTGGAGCAGGACAGAGCTGCTGGAGAGTTGGCAGCCTTGGGCAGCAGTGGGGTGCCAGGAGGAGCAAATGCCTGGTCAGCACTTCTCTGCCTGCCTGCCACACCAGGCATAGCCCTGCTCCAGCCCAGCTCCCTGTTGTCCCAGGTTCATCTTATCCACCCTCCCAGGAGGGGAAATATGGCCAGAGAAGGAGTAGCATTCTGGAACAGGAGCCCAGGCCCAAGCCCCAGGTCTGCCACAAGCCAGCTGTGTGGAACCTTTGTCAGTGTGGGACAGAAGGAGTGAGGGAAGACACAGTGATAAAGAGCCTGAAATCACTCAGGTCTGTCTCATTTGAAAGGAAGGGAAAACTCCTAGGAGTGAAAATGATTAACAAGAGAAATTCAAATCCATTGCCGTTTTCATCATCAGGCTTGTTAGCCATATTATGGGTCGAAAAGGAGGATCAGAGAGGGTCAGGGTTCTGCCTAGTTGAACAAGACAGGCTCACTGAACAAGGATTCTGCCTTGGTCCTTACCATTCAGGAAGCTGACAGACCCAAGTGTCAGGCATAAAGTGTGCACACTATTCTCTCACAGGCAAATGTTCAAGGTCTGAGTTACCCCCGAGCATAAAGTAAACAACATCCCAGAGTTGAAGATTCAAAGCATGGAAGAGTCTTAACTGCTACATCCAATGTCTTTGTATAAAACCATGTGTTTGGAAAGGCAAATCTGTTCATTTTAGGGAGTTACCATTCCTTCATTAACCTATACAGCTGTACTTGTCAGTGCCAACTGAAGAGCCTGGTTAGTGCTGAGTGCTATTCCTGAGCCTGAATTGACTCCTGTTCTGGAACAGTATTTCCTACAGTGCTTTCTCTGGAAGCTCTGCTAGCACAGCTGAGTCACTGAGAGTTCACAGGAGTGAGATGCAACTGCTGCATCTGGAGCCCAGCAACCCAGGAAGGGGATGTTCAGAGACCCTGGACCCTTGCAGGGAGGGCTGAAATCAGGAGAGTGGTTCAGACCTCCAGACCTAGACCATGTTACCTCTTCTTTAGTCATCTCTGATAAACTCCATTTGTGCATGAGTTCTGCATCCACAAGCAATGTCAATACTCTGCCACCCCCATATTGTGAGTACTTACAGAAGCCAAGAATGGGGAAGACTGATGACTCCCATGGCTCCTGCTCCCTAGAAGTGACATCTGTTGACCTTAGTCCTGACCAAGAGGGATGACAGAAACACAGACAGGCATCTAATCTTTGAACCCTGGGCCTGGACTTTCAACAGAATCCCCATAGTCACTGTTTCCAGCCAACTATCAGCAGGAGACCCCCACTAATGCTTTATTCAGTTCTGGCCAAGACCTCCCAGCCCACGCCCCAGGTAAGCAATCCCCAGGTGCCCCACCTCCCGCCTTCCAAGAGCTCAGATCTCTGAGACTCCGCATTTTCACATAAAGAGCAACAGTTCAGGAGCCTGTGGCCTGACAGCAACACATTTTGCAGCCTTCTGGGGGTGACAGATAGCTTGCTCTTCACATCACTATTTCAAACATTAACATAATCTCCCAGGATGAATGTCCTCACCAGCATCTAATCAATCACTCTTCCCGCACCTTGATCCTTCATCCCAAGCAGAATACAGGCTTGCCACTCCTCACAGGCTATGAGCGTTGGCTCCCAGCTTATTTCCCAGGTCTGTTTGGCCTGACCCTCATATTGTTTTGGGGTTAGTCCCTTGGGCTTTCCTGTACCCTGTAACCACTGGCCTCTCAAAAGCCTGGGCTCCCACCTCACACACTGCCTCAAACACAGAGCCCAGAGGACGGGAGATAGTTCAGTCAAATAAGCGCTTGCTTGGCAAGTGGAAGGGCCTGAGTTCAATTCCCAGTTCCACCAAAAAGCAAAACAAAACAAAACACACAGAGCCCATCTACAGGGAAACCCGTAAAGTCCCAACACCCTCCCAATGATATGAAGTATTAATGCTAGAGGGTCACTACTCCAACAGTTACCTTGGGAAGCTCAGACCAAGATCTCAACAAGCCAAATATTCAACACTGCTTAAAAGAGGGTCCCTGGGGGAAAGCAGGTACACTATGCTTACCTCACGGAGCTGCTGAACACCTCCAAAGATCCGCATCACACCATCGATCTCCTGCTCTAGGCGCCGGGCCCAGTGCTGCATCCTGTGTGCAGAGACAGAGATGTCAGTCCACTTGAAGCTGGGACAATCCAGACCCTGACACCCAGGGGAGACCAGGGCAGCCTTTCACTCAACCCAATTTTCACTAAAGGAGAAACAGAAGCAAGAAATCAGAGTATGCCTGTGGTTCTCTTTGAAGTCCAGCCCCAGGGGCCTGGCCTCTCCTCACACACTGGGCCAGCCAGAGAGAAGAGAGGAGTGTGCTGTGAACGTGTTGAGGAAGTTCAGCAGCTCCTAGAAGCCTGCAGGGAGGTTACTTTGCACTGTGAAGAGCCAGACCTTGATGTAGCTGTTCTGAACACAGGGATTTCTAGACACCAGGGAAGGTGGCAGGATGGAGCCAGGGGAGCCTAGGCAAGAGCAAGGAACATGGCTGTCATTACCAAGCTATTGTGTAAGCCTGGACAGGTCCCTGTCTCTCTGGACCTCATCTGAGCAGTGGACTCAGGGAGCTTCTGGCTCACAAAGCCCTCTGCTTGCCAGTATTCCAGTAGACAGATGCTTATCTGAAGTCCATTGCTAGATGCCCAGTATAAACCCAACCACCCGTCCAGTGCAGACAATCCTGCCCCTTTCTGGGAGCTTAGCAAGCCTCAAAAATGCTTCATCTGAGTCACAGGCCTAAACAGGTCTCCCTGGTACTACCCTAGGGTCATTTTAACCCATCTGTTTCTCAGCTTCTTTTTCTGGAATGACAGGCTTATTTGGGGCCACATTTTAGTGTCACAAAAACATATGAGAAAAAAAAAAAAAGGACACATGAGCTGAGGGCACTCTTTAGGGATATTTGTGAGTGGATAGGATGGCCAGATGGCCACATGGCCCTGTAATTTCTATTCTAGAGCCAGGAAAAGGCAAAGTATCTGGAGAGAGTTTTCAACTGAGCTCAAACCTATGACCTTCCCCTCCAGATAATGTCAGATGCTCTCTGTTGTAAAGTCTCCCTGCCCTCATGTGCCTGAAAAGGTACCTCAACTTCCCCTTCCTCTGACACTTTCTCATTCTGCCAGCCAAGGCCTCCCTAGGGAAGGCCCGCAGGAGAACTGCTATAGAGGCTGAAATGGGCCAAGGATCAAGCACAGTGCATCTGGCCCCAACATGCCTCCCTGGGCCTGCCATCTTCCCTAGTGTCACTTGGGAGCAGGACTGTCTTCTAGCTCCAGGGTCAGAAGTGCACAAGCATTCACCCTGGTCCCCTGCCCCACATCCTTCCTCCTGCCTTTGGCTTGGGGGCTGGGCACATGTCATTGTGTGTGCCTGGGTCGGTTGGCATGGGAACTCGGAGCAGGAGGCAGGAGGATCACTAATTGCAATTTGCCAGGCTGAATGTCAGGACCAGAATGGGAAAAAAATCAACATCAAAAAATAGAGGTATTAGGTCTGGCTTGTTGCTGCTGAGCCACAGCCTGGTTCCCACCTCCGTTCCCCACCAGAGGGGAGACTAACCCTGAGTCCAGTGGAAGCCAGCTTGCAGGCTGGGGTAGAAAGGGCAATCAGGCTTCTGCTGCTAAGCTGGGGAGGACAAGGCATAGTCAGAGAATACAGTCGCCTTAGCTGGCCACTGTCCACCAGGCACTGATGTCTTGGCCCTGGCTGTGGGTGGACAATGTGACAGGTGGCTCTTTTGTAATTTTGAAACAGGAGAACACTGGTGGATGATATTGGGAGGGACTGCCACATAGTCCTATGTCCAGCCAGCCAGGTGGCAGACAAATGAGCAAGGTCAAAGATCTGATCTCCAAAGGGAGTCATTAGCTCTGCCCTGCCCATGCCCCGACCTCAGCCATTCACCAGTGTAAGAGGCAGAATGTGAATCATAATCTTTCCTAGACTTAAATATACAAGGATACCCACTAGGTACAAAGTACAGTGCCAGTATATCACATGTTTTCTTACATCAACTCTCACAAAGACAGCAAATATCACCATCCCAATTTACAGGTGAGGAACCTGAGGCACAGAGGGTTTAACTGACCTGCCCAAGATCACCTGTCCAGGAAAAGACAGACAGGACTTATCTCAGAAGTGTGCTGGGGTCACAAGGCCTATCCACAGTGCTGATGCATGTACTTCTTCCCAACTTGGCATTTAGTGTCATTACCTTACGGGTGTAAAGCTCATCATAGTAGGAACATTTACACCCCCAATATCAGTAAATGCTACAAATCACGGGTTCTCTCCCTGGTGAGCAGACTGTCAACGTTTACCAGAACACCAATTCCACCCCAGGCCGTGAACTCTCCTCTCTATGTCTATAGTTCTCCATTTCTGGGATTTCACAGCTAAGTACAAGGATGTTAATTGGGAGAACAGACACGGATGCCAAGTTTTTATTTTGTGCAGACAACACATTATTAATATAATCACCATCACTTCACGTAAAAAAGCTGTTTCAATACTAAAATATTTTTAAGAGAACCAAATCTCAGGATAAAGTCAAGTTCTTCCTCCAGGCACACATTCTGTCCCTGTCTCTGTCACACACACACACACACACACACACACACACACACAGAGTTTCTGCCCTCTCAACTAGGCTGAGGTCACTCTGGACTCTGCTGTTGGGATGTAACGACTGTTTCAATGTGACACACACACTACTCCAGGTTCTAGGGGTGGCTCCAGCCCTGAGTCCAGCATCCTGGGACTGACAGGCAGACCTCAGGCCCTAGCACACTGCCCATCAGCACAATGCCAGAGAAAACAAGTTACTCTGTATCTTTGTTGAAATCAAAGCTAACTAGGAAGACAATATGTATATCCTAGAGTTAAGAAGAACATGACAGAGAATTGGAAAATTGATTTCATTGCCACAGAAATATGATTTTGTGGGTTCTAGGGTTTGGCCTGTGTCCCTGGCCAAACATATGGGCACCGAGGAAGCCATGGTGTGTCGATGCCTCACAGTGTTGCTGAAGGCTGGAGAAGTTACCTCACAAGCTAAGTGCAACCTAGTGAGGCACAACCAGGCTCACTCCCACAGAAGGACATGGGGGCTTCAGAAGAATGACAGGCAAACACACATCAGGATTCGTGGCCCCCTCAGTCAAAGCCAAAGTGACCAAATCCTGCTCAGGTCCCCACTGAGTTGCACCCAAATCCCTGGCTGTGGCAATGCCTCCCAGCCAGACAGTGCTGCCCATGGGATTGAACAGAGCGGTCTACAGCTAGCTCCCCGCATCCTTGTGACTTGCCGTGCTCTTTGCTGAGATGTCACTGCTTATCTCCTAAGTGCCTTTATGTTCAAATTAGCAAGACAGTGAAGGGAGAGTGTCTGGCAGGAGACAGTGCAGACAGGGGCTAAACTTCCTGACTGGGTGTGCACTGGTGAGGAGCTGGAGCCTGAGTAAGTCCTCCCATGCGCCCAAACCGAGGGTGGGAAAGGCACTGCAGCCCATCTCACAGATCAGAACCGTGAGGTGGCGTGGCTAGCAGCAGTGCCCTAAACTTAGAGGAAAGCCCGCTCAACTCCCTAGCTCCCTCAGGCCCATGAGCTCATCCTTCCCGGATGGTGTAGCCTTGGGCAAACCTCAGGGGAGGGGCCGGCTCTGCCAATGGTGAACCTTGGAACCTCAGCCTTCCCCTGGGTCAACAGGGTTAATGGTGATTGGCTAAACAGCTGTAATGGGCAGACATTCAAGGCACACTGATGGGGAACATTAGTCCTGGGCAGTCCCTGAGGGCTACAAACTCATCCAGTACAGTCCTGTTCCTCCAAGATCCCAGGCCCACTGAGTGCTCTGGAAACGGTCGATAAATTCCTACACCTAGAGAGGGTGGGTGGAGCAAGGCCTGACAGGATGAGGTGCCCAACAGGAAAGAAGATAAGTCATGTGCTGGGGATGCTAGGCTTTGGTCTCCAAAACCAAGGGAAATGGAGACCAGAAGGATATACCCACAGACAAAGGAGCAAAGTCACCCCTACTTACAGGGTAAGTTGCTGAGGCTAGTGACAGAATCACTGAGACACCAGCTGCAAGGCAGGGAGACCCTGAGTGAAACTGCAGGGCACTCAGGTGGGGGCAGCCAGCTGCATATGCTCACCCAGGGAGCGGGTGGGCAGGGAGGAGATGGGGAGAAGAGGAATGGAGGGGAAAGAGAAAAAGACCATGTGCAGATGCAGCAGAATAGATTAAACTGTTGCCAGTTGTTAATTTTATATGTGAAGTTGATGATCAGAATGTGATTTAATTGTATAGTATAATCCAGGCTTTTGGAATAAATTATGCAGAAAACTCATCTATAATTAAACAAATCGAAAAACCAGAGACAGGTAACACTGCAGGTTTACCCGCAGAGGGCATGGATGGGTGTGGGCGGTTGGACCCAACAGAGGGGCGAGGAGGAAGAGGAAAGGGGCCCGTTTAGAGTGGGCAGGGGTAGAGTTAGGAGGCCAGGCCTGGCAGGGGGCCGGAGCCCAGGCTCCCAGGCTCCCAGGCTCAGCCTCTGCAGGACATTCTCACCACACGGAGGCTTTTTTTGCTATTAAAGCTCTGCTGCCTCCACCAGGTAGCCTGTCTGGACACATATCCTGTTCCTCAGGGGCCTGCAACCTTCCCCTGAACTTACTAGGGCAGCTTGCCACTGTGTGTGGGGAGGAGCGGACACTGAGGATGGGATGTGAAACAGGAGGGGGGATGCTGGGACAGGACTGGGCCGGGACAGGCAGGAAAGTGAGGGGGCAGGCACAGCAGAGCCCCTTGCAGTGGCACAGTTGCCCAGGGCACAGTGAACCAAGCTTAGCAATGGCGGAAGCCCCAGGTCTCCTGCTTCTCTCTTGACAGGCTGGCCAATTATTTTCCTGCTCTGGGAGAGGAACGATTTAAAATAAAGTGCTATTTAATTATTCTGATTATATTTCAGCTGGCCTGGACCTCCTACCTCGGAGCCTTTGCAGTTCTTCTGAAAGGGAAAGAAAGGGCAGGAAGGAGTGGGGCAGGAGTGACAGACAGCCCAAAGAGTCTCAAGAGCCTGGGTTAGGCTGACCCAGCCCAGGGAAAGACAAGTGGGTGGTAGGCACAAGGCCCACTACCCCTGGCCACCTGGAAAGGGCATGCTGTCCCTAGACAGCCACTTAAATTTCAGAGGGCAGCTGTGGTCAGCCCTGGCTGCAAATGCCAGAAAGCTCAAGGCTGCCCTCAGGAGTCATGACACCCTCAGGGACACTTCACCTGGGGAGTCTTCCCTGACTACTTGGGCAGATGTCCCTCTGTATCTGAATACCCAGGTGCAGATGTGGCTTTTCTAAGTCCTTGGACTACACATGTGCTCTTGGGCTTACGTTTTCCCAGGTGTAAAATGGAGATAAAACTGCCCAGATAAACCCTGCCCACCTGCCAGGACCCAAAGAGGTGGCAAGGGGGAAGCCCTGCCCCATGTAAAAGATGCTAGCAAGGGTGACTCTCTCTCTCTCTCTCTCTCTCTCTCTCTCTCTCTCTCACACACACACACACACACACACACGTACATGCGCATACATGCAGGAGCACCATGCAGCAAGGGTGTTCTTGCTCTCCAGTCTCCCTCTTTATACTGGGTCTCCAGGAAGATGTGTCCCCTGCACTGCCTCCAAGGTCCCAATGCAGGAGAGACCTGATATGGCACCTTGTCCTGGAACTTCTGGGCTTCCTCTCTCTGGACCATTTTTCTACTTATGCACTAGGCAGAGGAGACTCAGGTCTTGGCATCCTGCAGGACTCAGTGCTAAGGGTGGGTCTTTTATTCAATCCAATATGATCACAGCCTCAAAAGGATGACAGGGCTGGCATAGGACAACACTCAAGCCAAAGTCACTCACTCCTCAGAGGCAAAGTGAGCCACACCATGGAGGCTGATGAGGTCAGCACCAGCCTTTCATTGCCCAGCCCAGGACGGAACATGGTAGAGTGATAGGGAAGCACACTTGTTCAGCTGACCCATGGGAATGGAAAGTTTCCCAGCATTCACAAGCAGGTAAACTGAGGCATGGGACTCAAAGGGGACTAGCTATCTTCAAAACATTTGTGTTTCAGCTAAGTGATCTCTAAAGTCAGGAACATGGAACTGCTTGGAGTACCCACCCCCTCTCAGAGCAACACCCCCATTCCATGCACATGGGCAAAGGCAACCCAGCTGTCACATAGATCTGGAGGAGCTGGGAAAGGCTACTGCTGCTGAAGCTTGAATTAGCCCAAATCCACCAGTCTCAACATTGTGTATCTTGGGACCCTGCCCAAATATGGCTCCTTAATGAGGTTATTAATTACGGGGCTGTCCCTTCCTTTGCTGAGAAAGAACTTTTTTTTTTTCTTTAATTTTTTTAAACTTTTCCTTTAATTGGTGCTTGGCTAGAAGGCAGCAAGCTTGCGCCTCCCCCTCAGACAGTCATCCGGCTTTAATTAGGGCACAAAGTCCAGCTCAGGATTTACTCTAGCACCCTGCTGGGGGAGGGATGGACAGAGGGAAGGAGCAAGACCCAAGCAGCGTTACCTGGGGCTAAGAGGCATCCACTGGCCCACAGGGGAATGGCAAGTATCCAAGGTCCTACTGCAAAGGACCACAGACAGCACCACTGCTAGTACAGGAGTTGGCACTAAGGCAAGGCCAGCAGTCAGTGGACAGCATGGACAAGGCAAGCGCTGGCCAAAAATGTGAAGCTGAGAAAGGGGAAAGAGATTCCCCAACAGTGGTTAGGAGGACACTGACGGCTGACCCTCACTTCTTTCTGCCAGGTTTTGCCCTGTGCCCTTGGTAACACACATTTTGCCACCCTGGACTTCAGGTCAGTCATCTACAAAGTGAACAAAGCAGTACAGGATGGTCACTGTCACAACCACAGGGCTTCTGAGCAGTACCTGGGCAGGACTGTCCTTCCCCACTTCCTGAGCCTAGCCTGGGATTTTTCCAGCAGCAAGAGACCCCCTAAGGTAGGCTGCTCCAGATTCCAGGGGAACAAATTCTGCCTAGCAGCCCCTGCAGTATCAAGGGAAGGGTTGAAGAAAGCCCATGGAGCACTTAGGAGGTATGGAGCAGGGAAGGATGTGCTGCAGCAGAGAGGTGGGAAGAGGGAGCACTGGGGCCCCAGACCCTGGGAAGAGCACGGGCAGAGCAACAGCAGCAGGGAGCAGTGGACGACCCACAGCAGCTCTCCTCCAGCCCCTGCTATGTAGCAGGCCTTGCTCTGTGGCCCACACCCTGCTCTGTAGTATGGCCTCTCTAAATTTCAGATTTCTGGAGGTTCATGTCTCAAAGGGTCTGCTTGGGACCTTCCCTGCTGGGGGCCTGCCAGGGATTACACTGCACTCTTAGTTCATTTCCATAGTAGCCAGATCATTGTCCTCAGTGTTCAAAGAGGAAACTGAAGAACAGAACCACTGAGAGAAGTATCTGGGGCTGCATGTTTCCTGAAAGCCAACTGGGCTGGCACAGATCTCAGGACGCTAGTCTTTTGTCGTTGTTGTGAGGATCTTATTATATAGCCCTGTTTGGCCTAGTACTTGCAGCAATCCTCCTGCCTCAGCCTCCTAAGTGCTAGGATTACAGGTGTGCACCACCATGCCCAGAAGGAAGCCAGTCTTGAGTCCCAGCTGCTAGGGTGGCAAGACTACTTGGGTTATTCTACCAGGCCTCTGACTGTGTCCATATTCCAGATCCTAACCTTTCCTTGGGCCCACTCTCTGGCCTCCACCAATCACTTACCTCCCACCTGTTGAATGCCACTCCCCCTGCTCAGGTCAAAAGCCTCAGGGGACCTGGAACCCACTCCCCATCCCCATCTAACCTATCCACAAATCCCACTGACTCTACTTTCACAATGTGCCCAACACCTACCACTTTCCTGGCCTCCCACTTGGCCTGGGTGGCCACTGCCAACTCACTGGTCACTAGCTTTTGCCCTGGCATCCCACTCCCCTCTCCCCCGTCCACAAATAGCTAGGGTGCCTTTTTGGGGTGGTTTCTCCTAGCAACACCAAGCTCTAGCTCCATGGCACTGGAGGAAAAACCAAAGTCCACCCTGGGACACAACCCCAGCAGCCCACTCAGTATGGTCGGGACACACCCCCACAGGGGCTGCTCCCTTTGTCCAGGGCAGTCTCTCCTCACCAGTCCCCTTTTTGCTTCCTTCAGGTCTCTAAACACATCACCAGCTCAGTGAACTCCACCCTGATCTCCACTTAAAATTGTACCCCCCAGAAGAAACTAATCTCCACGTGCTTCCTGGGGTTATTGTTTTAGTTAGCATTCCTCTTTTCCCTTTAAATTGTCACCTCTGCCTTGGGCTGTGAGGCCAGAGAAAGGTGGATCCTCCTTACCAACTTGGAGGTTTCTTGCTGAGTGAATACACATTCCCAGAGCCCCACTGCCCCACCGCTCCAGCCTGTGTGGCAGACCCAGGAACAAGCAGGCAGGATAGGCAGGGGGAGTTTTTGGAGGGGCTGGAAGTACAAAGGCTTCCCCAGTGCTGCCCCAGGAAGCCCTCCCTTTCCCTGGCTAGTCTCCCTATAAATTATTAAGGCTCATTTATGATGGGCCTGCCCAGGCCTGTGGCTTCCCTGCATAATTCATGGCTCTCCCAGAAGGGCCACGTACTGGCACAGCCATTTCTTCCAGGAAGCAAGAAGAAAGTGCAGAGAAGGAGTGGTCTAGACCTGGGCTGCCCTCCCCTGTATCTCTGTCACTGTCCCCAGTGTAGGCCACCCAGAGCCTCTACCCACCCCTTTCCCCATGGTGCTTTCTCTTGTATACTTAAGATACTGGTTTGTGGGGCCAGATGCCATAGCTGCAGAGCAAACTCACCCACTCCCATCTACGCTTCAGTTTCCCATGCGTGGGGTGATGATTTTTAAACTGCTCTGGCAGAGGATCACCCAAAATTCTATGTGTACCTTCAGGTCCAGTTTAGTCCTGTGTTTGATTCTGTGAGAAAGTCCTGATACATAGAGACAAGAAGCTGCTGACTGCGACTGCAAAGAGTAGTGGAAGAATCCTTTCCTGAGATCTGAGGTACAGCCAGCACCTCCCTGG
>NDGN011384045.1:0-20206 GCA_002564285.1 Tympanoctomys barrerae | reverse complement strand
GGGGGGTGTCACTTACAGCTGCCTGATTGGGTCCCTAACACTAGAAGAGCCTGGACTAACTCATACATGAAGTGATAGAGTGTGGTAAAGGCCACAGGAAAGGTGGACAAGGTCCATTCTGAGAGACACCCCTCCCCAGTATGCCTGAAAGCCCTTCCTGGTTCCCGCCAGCCCGTTAGCTGCCGCATCCGGAGAAACACTCAGCACAGGCTGTGACTGCTGGGCAGACGCAGAGGAAAAAAGGGGGAGGGGGCGGCCACTGGCGACTCCTCCAGCAAGCTCTGCAGTTTCCCTTCTGAAGCAGAGCATTGTAATTTAATTATGTGACAAAAAATACTTAAAACAAGCAGGAACAAGACAGATGGCTAGTCATACTGAAGGGACAAAGCACAAACAGATGTAGCTGCTGATGGAAACTTCGGATTAATTGGGACAGTTAGCTAATTGGACAGTCCAGTCAAGGCAGTTTCTGTGGGGCTGTTTGTGTCATTGTCTGATACAGACTTCCATGGCCCGAGCTAGGAGTGGTCACACCACCTGGAGAACGCATCTCCAGGAGGTCGCTTCTCAGGCTGGAGTGCAAAGCAACAT
This sequence comes from Tympanoctomys barrerae, assembly GCA_002564285.1. NCBI lineage: Eukaryota > Metazoa > Chordata > Mammalia > Rodentia > Octodontidae > Tympanoctomys > Tympanoctomys barrerae. The sequence continues at coordinate 19,615 of NDGN011384045.1, read as the reverse complement.
TCCTTGGAGAGCTTTGATCCCCAGGGCTGATGATGTGGGGGCTGGAATGAGGGGCTGAGAATTTGCATTTATAAAACAGGCTGGCCAAGGGAGAGAGAAGAGAGAGAGGAAAGAAAAAAGAGAGAGAGGAGAGGGAGAGGGAGAGGGAGAGGGAGGGAGGGGGAGACAGAGACAGACAGACAGAGACAGAGAGAGAGACAGAGAGAAAGAGATACAGAGAGAGACAGACAGAGGGAGACACAGACACACACAGAGACAAGGAGACACAGAGAGAGACAGACAGAGAAGGGAGAGAGGAGAAAGAGAGGAGAGGGGGAGGGAGGAGAGAGAGACAGTGGGAGGGACAGATACAGGGAGAGACAGAGACAGAGAGAGACAGAAAGAGACAGACAGAGTGACAGAGAGAGACAGAGACACAGGGATAGAGACAGAGTTAGAGACAGGCTGACCTTGAATCCTGAACTCCTCCTGCCTCAGCCTCCCAAGTAGCTGGATTGTAGGGATGCACCACCATGCCTGGCTTAAGAATTTGCTTCTCTTTCCCTGCCCTCCCCTTCCTTCCCTGGCCCTTCCCTCCTCTCCCCTGCCCTGCCACCCTCCCCCACCCCCATACTGGGGGTAGAACCCAGGGCCCTCCTGCCACACTATATTCCCAGCCCTTTTATTTGGAGACAAGTCCTGGCCCTAAATTGCCCAGGCTGGATCCTCCTGCCCTGGCCTCCCAGAATGCTGGCATTAAGGCATGTACCACCATGGCTGGCTGAGAACCTTGCTTTCTAACAAGTTCCCCAGGCCTTGTTAGATGAGGCTGCCAGGCCCCAGTTCTTAGTTTGGGAACCATGGCTTTCAATGAACTCCATTTGAAAACAATTGAGGTATAATTACCATGATAAAAAATTCACCCATTTCAACTGTTCAGGTTAGTAGTTCTTAGTACACTCAAAAGTTGCATAACCACCAGCAATATAAAATTCCATGTGACTTCCATCTCCCCCAGGAGCAACTCAGTGCCTGTCGGGAGTCACTCACCCACCCCGGCAGCCTCTTCTGTTCTCAGGATTTGACTCTCATGGGCATTTAAAGGGAACCATCCATTGCCGCCTTTCAGCCTGTGTCTGGCTTCTTTGATTGAGCATATTTCTAGAGTTCATTCATGTTGTAACAAGTATCAGTACATTAGTCCTTTTTATAGCTAAAAAATATCTTCATACATATGATTTCATTTTTCAGTATTGGAGATTAAATACTCACACGCACGTGCTAGGCAAGCTTTCTACCACTGAGCTACATCCCCAGGCCTAGATTAGCATCTCCACCCCTCACTCAGTGGATAGTTAAGTTGTTTCCACTTTTTGGCAATGACAAACAGTGTTGCTGTGAACGCTCAGAATACGAGTGCGTGTGGACACAGCGGTCACTTCTCCCATATGCATGACCAGCAGCGGAACTGCTGGGTTATGTGCTGACTGCGGAACCCTTTGAGGCACTGGGAGGCCATTTTCCTACCAGCGGTGTCTGAGGATTCTTATTTTCCCATCTTCTGGGCCAATATATTTGTTAACATCTATCTTTTTGGAGCGTAGCCATCCTATAGGCATGGAGTGTATCCCGGGACTTTTTAATTAGCATTTTTCTGTTGGCTAAAGATGTTGAGTATTTTTTCTGGGCTTCTTGGCCTTTTACACATCTTAGGAGAAATGTCTACCAAGCCCTTTGCCCATTTTCAAACTGGGTTGTCTTTTTACTGCCGAATTGTAAGACCCGAATTGTGTCTGTGTTCCAGATGCTGACCTAACAGGTATATGAATCGTTAACATTTTGTCCCATTTTATGCATTGTTTTTTCACCTTCTAGATAACATCCTATGAATCACCAAAGCCTTCAATTTTGTTTATCTTATGCAGCAGGAAGATCAACTTTAATTTTTTAAAAAATGTGGCTACCCAGTTGTCTTAGCACCATTTGTTGAAAGGGTTATCTTTTCTCTCACTGAACTATCTTGGTAGTTTAGTTAAAAATTAATTGATCTTATTGCATGTGTGTTCTTAGCTCTAGTCCATTAATCCATGTGTCTATGCTTATACCACTGCCAGTGTGTCTTTTTGTTTTTCTTGAGACTGGGTCTCACGATGTACTTCTGGCTGGCCTTAGACTCACTATGTAGCTCAGGGTGGCTTTGAGCTTGCCGCAGTCCTCCTGACTCAGTCTCCTAAGAGCTGACGTTACAGGCATGTACTGCCAGACCCCACTTTCAGACAGCTTCGATTACCGTTTTCTTTGTGCTGTTGTCTGTGTGTGTGTGTGGAACCGGGGATTGAACTCAGGTCCTTGCGCTTGTCAGAGAAGCGTTTATTCTACTGAGCCATCTCCCCGGCCCCTATTTTTTGTGCTGGGTTTTGAAGTCAGGAATTGTGAGTCCTCCCACTTGGTTCTTTCATCGGTCTGTTTAATCTATCCTGGGTCCCTTGTGTTTCCATATGAACGCCTGACAAAAGCCAACTTGGGTCGTGATAGGGACTGCACAAATTTCCTAGATGAATTTGGAGATTTATTCCAATCCATGAACACTGGATGTCTTCCCACTTATTTATACTTTTCTTTCAATGACATTTCAAGTGTGCAAGTTTTATATTTATTAAAATTGTTTCTAAGTATTTTACTCTTTTTAATGCAATTATAAGTAGAATTTTCTTAATTTCACTTTCAGATTAACTGGTTAAGGTATAGAAATGAAAGTGGGTTTTGTATATTGTTCTTGTTTTGTAACTTGAAAGGTTAATAATTCCAGTGTGTGTGTGTGTGTGTGTGTGTGTGTGTGTGTGCATGTGTGCGTTCCTTAGGATTTTCTACACATTTAGGATCATGTCATCAGCAAATACAGGCTTACATTTTCTCTGCCAGTGTGAGTGCTTTTTATTTTTCCTGCCCGGTTGCCCTGGCTATAGCCTCCGACACAATGTTGAGCAGAAACTGTGACACTGCTATCTCTGTCCCTGATGCAGGGAAAGCTGTGAGTCTTACGTATGATGCTAGCAGTAGGTTTCCATTGCTGCCTTTTATCAGGTTGAGGAAGACTGCTTCTATTCTAATTTTTTGATTGAAAAAAATTTAATCAGGGCTGGCCAGATAGCTCAGTGGACTAAAGCGCCTGCTTAGGCAGAGCATAGCAGCCGGGGTTTGATCCCAGTGAGCTATGCTGGCCCTGCCTCCAGGGTTGCACTAAGAAGGTGACTGAGACTAGGCGTGGTGGTGCAATCTTATAATCCCAGCGCTTGGGAGGCTGAAAACAGGATGATCACTACTAGTCTGATCTGTGTAGTGAGACCCTGTAGAGCCTGTACTAAATATATTTAAAAAAAAATCAGAAAAGGGTGTTGTTTTGTCAACTGCTTTTCTTGTGTCTACTGAGATTACACATTTTTGTTTTTTATTCTATAAACATGATGTATTATTTCAATTGATCTTCATATGCTGACCCGAACCTGCATTCCTGGAATAAATTCCACTTGGCAAACTCTACTTTATAATAGGGAAAAACAAGGCCCATGAAAGCTAAGGAACTGCTCAAATGCCACAGGAAGTAGTGGCAGGGCCAAAAGCACACCCTGGTGCCCTGGCGAGCCCCAGCTGGGCTGAGTGGCTTTTGTGAAGGAGGAAGGTACAGGTGGGATGAGGAGGCACTGTCACAGCTGGATTAATGAATGCCACCTTGCCCCTGCCGAACATCTATTTTGGGGCTCACTTGCTAGAGGCTGTTTTAGCAAATAGTCTTTGCTTTTCATATCCGGTTTTGGGGGCAGGTGATCCCTACCTCTAGATAAGTGAGCAGGTCTGGTAAAGTTCAGTGACTTAAGCACCTGGGGCGCGGGGTGGGGAGTGCTAACACCATGATTTGTACACGGTTCTTCAAAGTCTACGTCAGTGGTGATGAGCCCTTTAGAGACAAGCACCCAGGCTGCAACCCGAAACCTACGTATGTATCGCACAGTGCCAACACTGCAATCAAACCTGAACACTGAGGTTTTAGTCTAGAAAAAAAAAAAAACACAACTGGGGACCTCACCGAAGAGAGGCCTCTGTGTGCTCATTTTGGCATGCCCACCACAGATCTGCAGTCTTGGGTCTAAGTCCTCAGTGCCATTCTGTGTGCCTGCCTTTAAGGCCCACAGTCCTAGGACCACGGAAGTATAGAGAACCACCTGGGTGATTCTCCTTGAAGGGGGAGAAATTGTCTCCATATTGGCTGAACCTGTTGGTCTTATTCCCATGTATTGATGCTCATAGAGTAGGTTAGGACTATTCCTTACCCTTTCAATTAGCTTTAAGCAATGCTGTATTCTTAGAAGTAAGGCAACAGGCTATATTTTCCCAGCTCCATAGCTCCCCTGTGTGAGCCTGGGCAGGATGGAGGGCCCATCTGCTGGGATCGAACCTATGACATCTGCTGGGATCAAACCTATGACTGCCCAGGGCATAAAAGATTACACCTCAGAGGTGAAGCACCAACCTCAAAACATGAGATACTGCCTCCATTGTGTCATGCAGGCTGCTCCTGCATACTGCAGAGGTGATCTCAGGCCTCCTACTCCCCCAGCCCACGGCACTCACCTACTTCCAGTCACCCTCAGTCAGCCTCAAGCCACTCCCTTCTTCATGAATGAGTAAAAGGCAGATTCATCCCTGGGGCAAGGTCTTCCTTGCACTTAGCCACCATCCATGGCTGGACTTAGAACCCTTTGGGTCCCCACAGCTACAAATATGCCTTAGTGTCTTTATGGCCACCATGGCTTGCACCGGAAGTGGTAGATTCGAATTAACTCACTGGCTGTCTATATGGAACGGCCTCTGTTACCTGCTGGCTGGCAAGTGCTGACCATCAGATTGGAGCCTTTTGTCAGTTTTGATCTCAAAAGAAAAATCTGATTGACTGATTAATCAATTAGTAATGGAAGGGATTAGACCCAGGGCCCCTGTACTGAGCTGTATCCTCAACCCTCTTGTTTTAAATTTTGCGACAGGCTCCTGCTAAGTTGCTAGATTCCCCAGGCTGGGCTCAAACTTATGATTCTCCTGCCTCAGGCTCCCAGGGATTCTAGATGCGCACCATCATATCTGCAAGAAAAATCCTTTTGAAGAGAACTATTTAAGTTTTCCCAGTCTCTTAATCTACAGGGCAAATGAACCTTAGAATAATCTTTAATTCTTTTTTAATACATCTTTGTTGTATCTTAAATTTTAGTACAACTTTTTTCCCCTGTATTTTAGGGAAAGGTCCACAGGGTATTCAGGGTCTTACTACTAGATCGGACTCATAGCAACTGTCCTGTTTACAGCCTCCCAAGTGCTAGGATTATAGGCATGTGCCACCACGCCCAGTCTCAATTGCCCTCTCAGCGTGCCCCAGGTCCCAGCTTGCTGCCGTTTAATCCACTGAGCTATTTGGCCAGCCCTGTATCTTAAATTTTAGATTTATCAAATTGATTGCCTTTGTGATCAGCTAGGTTTCCAGATTTGAATTCCAGCTGACCTCTGACCTTTGGTTAAATCTTCCAGATTTAACCCAGCTGTGTGAGATTGTGTACAGCTTCTCCATATCTCAGCTTCCCCAGCTGAAAACTGGGGCTAACAAGAATCTCTGCTGCACAGCCCTACTGTGAGACTGGACACGAGCCGGCCTGTGGTCTGCACCAGCTGAACCTGCTGTGAGGTAGACACTCAGATTTCAGAGCCTTCTCACGCTAACTGCACTAACTTCCACCTGCTTCAAGCACCGGGTTGGATTGCAAAAGGGTGGATTTTGATCCTGAGGACACTAAAGAGTGGAAGGAAGGCCCAGTGAGAGGTTTCCAGCTCAGCCATGCAGGCCCTTGAGAACTGGGGCAGAAGGGAAAGCAGCCAGACCTGCTGTGGCAGAGAAGCAGGCACCAGCGAGGTCAGAGCCAGCCCTACCAAAGGTCCACACGCAGCCCACTGTCTGTCGGGGCTGGATAGACAAGGACGCCTATAGCCTAGGAAATTCTTCCCGTGCAGCTCAGCACTTCAGGAAGGAGAAAGCCTTGGCCTGGTCTCCCTGGCCCACCCCTCTGCAGGGACCTTGAGGCTATGACCGAGAGGGTAGTCCTGGCCTGTCATTCTCACAATTGTGTGGCACCGACGGGACCCTCAGCCTTGCTGTGCCTCCACCTCTCCACCTGTGAGACCGTGTAACTGCAGAGTTGGGCACATGAAAGAAAGCTAAACACTCTGTGAACCCGGAGAACTCCACCTGCCTCTGAGGCCCTGCCTTGAATTCAGACCTCCCGGGGAGAATTAACCAGAGGCCAAGTCCTGGGGACATCAAGGGACCTCAGTGCTGGCTTCCCCCACCTGCCCTGGGGCTCCCTCCTTTGGCAGGCTGGATAGGCCTCTCCAATCCGCTCTTTTCGGAGCCCATGGACCTTGCCACTGTTGGCCGCCTCCCCTTCCTTCCTGCCGTGCCTCCCAGGCCATCCTGGACATTCTAGCCCCAGACTGTATCCTCTTGGCCAAAATCAATAGAGGAACTGACCAGAGGGCAACACTCTGGGGCCTGGCTGACCTTGGTATGAGCCCCAACCGTAGCGCCTACTCACTGACAGGCTTCCTGAACTCTGCTCTCCTCATCCTAGAAAGGGGCCCTCAACCCCCAGCAGGGCTATCTGCAGATTGGAAGCATTGGCAGAGGATGCTCAGCCCATGCAGGGGACGGAGACAGGCTTCTGCGCAGCCCCAGGTGCCCCAGCCTTCCAGGCTCGAGCTGCCGCCTGGACCTTCCTAGGTCCTTGGGTCTGGTCTCTGTGATCCGCTGAGAGGCTCTACTGTTTGCTCTCCCCTTCACTCCAATTCCAAGGAAACTCCCATGCTGAGCTGGCCCCAGCAGCCCCACTGCAGCCTCCTAGGGGCCCTGCAGAGGCTGCCAGGAAGGCTAAGGGCAGCTTCCCAGATTTGAATGTTTGGATTCAAAGCAGGTTCTTTCACTTAAAAAAACAGAACCACGGTGAGGTGGGGCCGCCGTTCTGCGGTTTGGGCCGTACTCTCGAGCAGGCTGAGGATGCTGGGTCTGCTCCTGCGGACAGCACACCCTGAAGCTTATTTTTAAGTCCTTGTTTTAGTCTAAGGGAGCTGTGTGGCTTCTGTCACAGTCATCCAAGAGGCCTCAGGGTCCCCAGCACATGTTCCTAGATGGGCCTAGCAGGTGCTGCCCTGGCCTGGCCAAGGGGCCTCATGGAGCAGATTTCCAGGACAGATGGCCTGGGCCTGGCTGCTCGGGAGTGAGCTTTGGGCAAGCTACTGGGCTTCTCCCAGCTTCAGTGCCCCACTCAGGCATATAAAGAGGCTTAGCTTAAAAATCCCCCAGATCCCTTTTAATTCTGGTATTCAGAGACTGCTAACCACAGAGAACTTGGCAAAGTCTTGCTTTCACTGAGCACAGGCCTTCTGAGCCTCCCTTTCCACAATTTCCTCTTAGCGCTTTCAAAAGCCACAAAGTGGGAGCAACCCAAATTTCCAATCAACTGATAAATGGGTCAAATGTAGCTTTATTTACCTAATGGGATAGTGCTGGGCTATTAAATAAGAAAGTATCAGTATCCACTGCAACAAGACAATCCCTAAAAACATCATGCTAAATGAAAGCGGTCACCAAAGGACACATGTTACATGATTTCAGTTATATGAGAAATTCAGAACAGAGAAATCCCGAGAGATAGGAAGTAGATCAGTAACTGCCAGGGCCTACAGAAGGGGCAGAGAAGGTAAGGAGAAGAACTGCTAATGGTTATGGGATCTACATTTTTTTCTATTTATTTATTTAATTATTTATTTATTGGATACAGGGTCTTACTACACAGTTGAGACTTGGAGTGAGCCTCCTGTCTCAGCCTCCCCAAGCTGGGATTACAGGTATGTGCCACCATGCCTGGTTTCAGGGCTGGCACAGTGTGCCTGTGCTTCTGGGGCCAGCATGGCATGTGTGCCAGGGATTAAACCGGGGGTCTTACGCTTGCCAAGCAGATACTTAGATTGCTGAGCTATCTCCCCAGCCCCGGCTATGGGATTTTTGAAGGGAATAAAAATGTCCTAAAATTGAATGTACTAGTACTTTTTTTTTACAGTACCTGGGATGGAGCCCGGGGCCTCTTGGGTGCTAGGCAAGAACAGGGAGAAGGACAGCTGCTGGCTACCAGCTCAGGGCTTTATTATAATACGGGCAGAGCAGGGTGCCTGGTACTCTCCAAGTCCCCAGGGCAGCTGTGGACGTCAACCCAACTCAACACATCACAGTGGAGTCAACACAGACCACTATCTGTGTCCAAGCTGGAAGCCCCTGGCATCCCAGACAGAGGCAACTGGCTTCCTTACAGCTCCGATGGATGGAGAACCAAATGAATCCACTTGGTGGGTGGCGATGTTGAATCCCACACAACTCTGAGGTAGGAATACCCATGTGCAAATCCAGGAGTGCACCCTGCTCCTCTATGACACAGGACAACTCAGCTGTGAAGCAGGAACACCACTGGTGCCTACCTACGCAGGGTCGTCATGAAGACTAGAAAGTGTAACTCACGCACATCATCCTGCCTGGCTCAGAGCATGCTTTGGATTTATTTTATATCCTACATTATCCCAAGAGCTCCCAGAGCTGGACTTCAACTTTTCCAGTGAAGTCAACTGAACTACATCACAGGGGAGGGAACTTCTCAAGAGCCACCTGCCCACTGTGTGACAGCCCTGGGGCCTGTGGTCTGGGACTCTGCTCCCCACCGGACCAGCCCTTGATGGCAGCCGCAGTCCAGGGAGCACAGGGTGAAGAGAAGCTTCCCATGTGTCATGGGACTCGGGAAGTCCCATTGCTTCTCCGGGCCTCAGTTTCCCTCTCTGTAAAGTGAAGATGGTGGCATGACTCCCTCGAAATGTAGCTTTGAGGATTAATTGGGGGTGAAAAGCCTGCAGAGATAGCAGAAGAGCTAGCGCGAGCTGCTCAGGCTGAAATTTCTCCAGTTAGTTTCTGGGTGACCGTGGGCAAGTTACCTAACAGCTCTGGGCTTCCTGTCTTCTTCTGTGAAATAGGGACAACCAACACCCAGTGCATGTTATTTTGAGGCTTACATGAGAGACACATGTGAAGCTCTTCATGCAGGACATGACATCCAGAAGCCCTCAAAGGTCCTGAATCGTGAGCCTACTATCCTAGTGCGAACGCTGAAGCACTAATCCTGAAAGCGACTGTATGTGGAGGTGGGACTTTTAGGAGGTGCTTAAAGTTCAATGGGGCCATGGCGGAGGGGTCCTAATCCTTATAAGGAGAGAAGGTAGATCTCACTGGCTCTGTGTCCAGCTGCATTCGTGGGGAAAGGCCCCAGGAGGACAGCCAGGAAGAGGCCCTCAGCAGAGCCCGACCACGTAGGCACCTGATTCCAGACTTCTAGCCTCCAGAAGAATGAGAAAGTCAATTCTGTTGCTAATGTACCTGCCTAGATTGTTCTAGGGGCTGACATGAGAACAGTCTGTTTTGACCTGTGCCTGGGACAGGGCAGGAACCCAGCAGACACTGGCTGCTGCAACAATAGGGGACAGGAAGGCCAGCATCCTGGTGAGCCCTGTGATTTCCTTTCCCCAAGGCGCAGGAGAGAAAGGTCAGATTGGGAGGGCCAGGGTCACTCACAAAACATCCTCTGTGGACTCACAAAACATCCCAGACCCTAAACCAGCCACAAACAACAGGGGCATCCCCATGCTGAGCCAGGGGCAGAAGCCGGGGGGTGCAGTCCATGGCTTCATGGGAGACAAAGTTCCTCCTTTTCCCTGCAAAGCCTGATTCCCAACTGGAAACTCAAGTGGGAAGAACAGTGCAGTGTTGCACCGGGTGGCTCCCGGCTGACCACGCCTACCCTGCTCCTTCAGGTCCCTGAGGCTTAGATCGAGCCTAATACCTGGATATTCACTGATGGGAGAGTCTGTGTTTGCTAAGTGCCTGGTGCCCAGAGCCCAACACAGGATAGATGCTCAGCACGCCCTAATTTCCTCTGGTTAGCCCCTGGAATAACGGCAACCCCAGGTCCCCAGAGACCCTGGCCCCCGAGGTCTTTCTAGGACACTCCTGATGGTCCAAACAGGGAAGGGCCAAAGTAGCTTGGTGCAGGAGAAGCCATGTGGCTGGGGCCACTGCGTCCAAATGAACAATTATGGAGCATTCTCTAAAGTGTCAGAGTACACAGGGACCTTGACCAGGTTATTGGACTGAATGCTCGGAGTAACCCCAGAAGGTATTTGCCATCATCCTCATTTTGTGGATAGGGAATGAGGGCTGGGGGAGGTGAAGGTGGTGGCCTAGGAGCATGTGCTGGGGACAAGTGGAACTGAGTCTGTTCCAGGGTTTCTGCTCCAGAGTCAGTGAACCAGGCTTCTCCTGGCCACACAGAAGACCTAACATTCATTCAGCTCAGCTTTATTCCTTGCCCCCTGATGCTGCCCCTGGGATGCCTTCTTCCATGGCTGAGGTCCCTGCTACTCATTCCCTGAGGCTATGTGGTCCAGGGGCCCAGGACACCATTACCCTACAGAGCACATCCAGAGCCACCCCTCATCCTTCGGCCATAGTGAGTCCAAAACAGAGATGAGCCAAAAAAAAAAAAAAAAAAAAAAAAAGCAGGTGAGGCACGGCCTGGCTGGGTACTAGGACTTTCTTTGGTTTGATGGCCTCCCTGACTTGCTCGAACTTCCTGTGGACCTCTGCTCAGGCTACTTTGATTTCTTCCAGCTGCTGTGCACCCTGAAAACTGCAGCAGCCCAGCTCTTCCCACTCCCTGTTCCACCCACATAACTAAGGAAGACAAGGAAGCAACTTGGGGTTTCCAAGGGCAACCTAGAAACACATCTGCAGGACAAAGGGAGCTGTCCCTGCACTGGAAACCAGGCCTGTTCCAGAGGACAGGAAGGAAGCTCCCTGAATTTGGCTCAAACAGGACAGGGCCCAGCGGGTTCATCCCAAAAGCTTGGGTCTGGGGAAGAAGACAGGACAACTACAGCAGAAAGGGCAGCCTCAGAGGAGGTTTCCCTGGAGCAGAGAGCCTAGGAGCAGGAGGACCAGAGGCATCAGGTTCCCACCCTTGCAAGGTAGGGTGGGGGCATTCTCAGCTCCCCATCCTGCAAGGTGACCTGCCCAGAGACCCTACAGCTTATCTCTGAGGAGCACTAGATCCTGGGACAAGGATGTGGGGAGGGGTGGCTGGCCTGGGGGTCTCCCCACTCACTCCTGCTATATTCCAGGACTGAAAGGAAATTGAGATACATCCTCCTACCTGGTCGTCTACTTTACAGAGCAGTAGCTGACCCCTCCCCTGGTTTCCTTGCAGACACCTGGCCATGGCAGCATGGGACCAGGGTGAAAATGGAGGTGGGGTCCTGTTGGGCCCCACTCTGCACAGTGGGAATGCAGACCTGGAGAACACATGGCACCTCTTCACCCACTGACTGGCTCAGCAGTTTCTGAGATGGGGTCTGCAGCCCCCTTGCTGTGACCAGGCTTGCGACTTCCTTGACATTGATTTCCATGTCTATTTCCTTTGGTGACCTCAGTTACATCCTGAGTCACTTTACTCAGCCCTATACAGTCACAAGGGAAGAGCTTGACTGTGTCAGGCCAGCACAGGCTGTGAGAGGCACCAGAGGGAAGCCACAGCCTGTGGCGAGACCGGCGACTACCTGGGGTGTCCGGGCTCAGCGTCTCTGGCAGTGGCTCTCTCAGGGGACGAGCTGCCCACCCAGAACCCGGCCCTGTGGAGCCCTTCCCTCACCTGTGTGTCCGAACAGCTCACTCAACATGAGGACCCAGCATCTGGAGATGACCCCCTCCACTCTCAATGTCCCTGACAGCCCCAGGGAGGCCAGTGACCCTAAAGGACAGTGGCAGCGCCCCAGCCTGGCAGGCCCATGCTGTCACATAGGGCCAGGAGCACCCCCTCAAGGCTAAGGCAAGGGGCAAAGCAGCCTCTATCCCTCTAGACCACGATGCTAAACATAAGATTGTTTTCAGAAGAACATCATATCTGGGATCTGAAAGTTTTGGAAGTCTGCTGCTTTTCAGTATGGTGGACACCAGGAAAGAACCTCTGAGCGCCAGACTCAACTCAGTAGGGGACCCAGGATCTGGAGATCTCTGTTTCCTGCCTAAGACTGCAGAGGACCTCCTGGGTCCTGGGATCTTCTCCCACCTGAAGTCCTGACTCCATGAATCCCACAGATATCTGCTAAGCGCCTACTACACGCAGGCACTGGCGATGCAGACGCCGGCTTCTGTGCCAGCGATATTTTAGTCGGGGAGACACACATACAAGGAGAACAAAAAATACTCTAAGGAACTTGATCCAGGAAGGCCAGTGACACTGCAGAAGAGCCACAAAGGTGAGAGAACGAGCCGCATACACGGGGGGGGGGGAGTCAATCATGAGAAGGGCAGTGCAAAGGGCCTGAGGCACGCGTCCTGCTGGGGTCTGTTAGTGGCAGCAAGGAGGGTGATGTGACGACAACGGAGGACATAAGAGGGAGAAGAAGAGATGAGGTCTGCGAGGAGCCAGCAGCTGGATGACACTGGGCCACAGGTCCAACTCCAAGTGAGAAGGGAGGTTACCAGAGGGCTCTAGGCCTACTGACGCCTAGTCCACAGCCCAGCAGCCCCACAAACTTTTTTTTTCAACTTTTTGGCTTTGAGTATTTCAATGGTTTGCTCACGCTTGTTCAAAGTCATAAGAAACAAAGACATGGGCAGACACAATCCTCTTGCTACAGCTGCGCCTGTCACTAAAGTTCCACGCTCTGCTCTCAGCTGCGGGTCCAGCGGACGCCACGGGGAGCGGCACAGACTCGGCTCTCCTCCTCCTCTCCCCGTGTGAACTCAGCCACACCCGTGCTCCTCTCCCTGCAGGAGTGAGGCCTCAGGACTTGCTTGCTTCTTCCTCCTGATAGCCCCACAAACTTACCCGGCATGGAGAAGGGTGACAGGAAGACGGTCTCCACCACCTCTGGCTCCGGGGGTGGCGGCTGGGGTGGTGGCTGCCGCTCCTGATCCTGCTGGGGGTCCTCGGGGTTCTCCCCGGGAACATTCCCGTTCTCCATGTTCTCGTGCCTCCCGTTCTGGAGCGGCTTGCTGCTCACGCTGTTGGCTGAGTTGATCAGTCTCTGCCGCTGCACAGGCAGGAGCAAGACAGACACCTAAGGCGCTGACAGTGTCACACAGTCACCCTGCTCCTCATGTGCCTCTCATTATTCCAGATTTCTAGACACCCCCCCCCCCAGCTGTTTTCTGTCCTTGTCAACACTTGCTATTGTCAGGCCTTTTAATTTTAGCTAGTTGGTGGTGCGGGGCAGTATGAGAATTGTGGTTTTAGTGTGCATTTCTCCGGACATCTAATGCCTTGTGTATATTTCTTGGTTGCTGGCCATTCAGATCACATCTGAACGTCCTTCACTTCTAATGACTGTATTTCCTCAACCTGGCCTTCGTCTCCAAGGTGAACGTCCTCAATCAAAGCCAGCCCCTCTCTCCCTCCCTCCCTCCCTCCCTCCCTCCCTTCCTTCCTTCCTTCCTTCCTTCCCTCCATCTCGTGCTGATTACAGCCAAGGAGATCTCTGGCCTAGCCACCCAGGCTTCTCTTGCTGGCCTGGTCTGTGGCTCTCTGCTAACTCAGTCATGGACAGAGGCTACATGACCATAAGTCAACAGGCCGCTATGTTCAGGTGAACCTGCTGACCTCCGCTCAGCGCATCTCTATCTGGTTTCCAATAGAGTATTTGTGGATCAATATGACCCCTCATGACAATGACATTACCTGCTGGGCACATAAATCCTGTCACTACCTCTGCAAGATGTCAAGGCCGGCGGACAGCCCAAGGCAGTAACACCCCCTACCTGTGTGCCCAGAACATGTCCCTGTGGCTAGGGGACGGAAGGCCATTGTCACTGAAAGTAGAATCCTGTCATTGCTCTAAAAGAAGGAGGCACTGACCATCAGCATGTTGGCTTCTGGCTTACGATCCATCATGAAGCATAAGGTGGCACGGAAATTTTTCAATTGTTTTCGACAGAGTGCACGACACTGAGTCCACCAAAGAGCAAAGGAGCCCATGCCTGAGACTGAGACCCAGACATGGAGGTGTAGTACTTTGCCACTTAAGCAGGGTTAAATGAATGATCATGTTGGAGTCCAATTATAGTCTTGGACCAAGACAGAATTATGGGAGAAGGGCAATGTGAGTGATGGCGATGGGGGAGGCTTATGGCTTTAGCTTAGTAGGAGCCAACAGAGGACTGTTACCTGGAAAAATATCTAAATCTAGTTAAGGTTATATTAAAAGAGGTGTAAATTAGGATACAAGGGAGGTGACAGAACCACATGTTGCGAGAACTAGATGGATGCTCATAGTGCCCAGGAAGAGGGGTGGACAGTTCCAACAAAGGTCATACTCAGGACAGAATCTGGGTGGCAGCTGTCGCTACCATGTGGAAAGGGCCATGACAAGCAACGTAAGCAGGAGGACTGGATATTATGAGGGATAATGACAGAGAAATAAGGGACAGGAGAAGGGACTAGATGGACCCCGGACAGTCCATGTAGTCTATTTGCAGTCCAGGCTCAGATTTGGGCGGTGGTGCCCCAGGGGTAGGTGGGGGGACTTCTGGATGCCTTGCTAACTCATCTTGGTGGCTTTGGGTGAGGACAGTAAAATGAGACTGTTACTTCCTTTGATGCCCTCTGCCCTGCACGACCAATGAAGCCGTGTATCTTAGGCATTTCTCCCAGGAAATGAGTTTGGTCTTGCCTGCTTCTCTATAACATTCCAGAGCAAGGACTATGACCATGGAAAGAGTTCTAATAAGCCAGCACCAACCCTGGCCACTCACTCTGCTGCCCTGCGGACTCACCTCATTAATTATGATCCTGCTGGCCATCCGTAGTCGGGTCCTGGGCCCAAACTTATTGGTGATCATGATGCGTAGGCCAGCCTCTGGGAAGCTGAACTTGGGCGGGCTGGAGCTCATGATCTCATCCACCATCACCACGGGGCTTTTGCTGTACTGTGGCTTCTCCTTCACTATGGAGCACAATGCCATGATTAGTGCTGGGCTCTCTCAGGACAGCGCCAAAGGGCTGGGGCCGCTGGCTCCCCCTCGCTGGTGAATGTCTAGGGTTGGGGACCCATAGGTAGGGGCTACCTGAAGGCCTAGAGGCCTGGCTTCAGATCCTCCTGTTTTCAAAGTGGATCACAGGTTCTGCATTCCCTATAACAGCGCTACACACCGGACAGAGCCCAGTGCCACCCCCTGCTACAGGACCAGCCATTGGCAGGCACGTGACCTGTGGCCTCACCATTGGTGCCCACCTCCCTCTTTTCTAGGCCAGCTTTTCTGATGGCCAGGGTCTCTCTACTCCTCACCTACGCTTCACAGAGCAGTGTACCTGCCACTCAGATGGCACCTATTACCCCTGCATTAGGACCTTTTTCTCTAGGGGCTCAGCTGAAACTTGACAAATCAACAAGGGTCCCCAGGAGCAGAAAATGCTGAGAATCAGTCAATAGCACTGGCTCTAAATTGCCTCCAAGCCCTGTGCTCTGTCTTGGGGTCACCCTCCCAATGCTGCTTCTAATGCCAACAATGAAGTCAAGGATTTGGCTCTACAATGGGCCACAGAGACCTAGGACAGAAGCCTGCTTCTCCCCAGAGCACAGGGTGAGCTGCTGGCTGCCCCTGTGTGCTTGATAAGTCCCACACTCTCTGACCCTTTCCTTCTCTTCAGGAAGCTGAACAAAGCTCCCAGCCTTGGCCCTCTCTTCTTTGCCACCTCTACAAATGTGCTGAGTGCTTGCATCCTGGGGGATTTGACATTGGCCTCCAGATCCCCCGAGCCTTCGCTCATGAACACAGCACACAGAAGCAGGCATGACATCCCCTCTACGGGGCTGTGAAGAAAGACGTGGCTGCCCCTCTGCACTGGCAGATCCCATGTAGTAGGGAAGGTCTAGAGAGCAAACCCATGCAAGAGTTAATGGCACAGAAATGCACAAACCACACACCACACACACGCGCACGCGCACGGCACCCAACAGGCAGCAAGGCTCAGCAGACAGGAGGCATGTGGGTTAGAAGCCAGTCGGGAGGCCCATGCATTCGTGGAGGTGGACACTAACCTCCAACGAGGCGTGCGCTGCTGGGCTGCGCTCATGGTGGGTTTATTTATTGTTTAGATGCAAGTGTTATTGCTTGGAGAGAACAGATTACTTACAATTTAGAAGAGGAGAAGAGTTAAGGAGACAGAGGCCAACAGAGATTGCCAGGGATGATTAGCGTGCGGTGGAGTCTGGGGCAGCATTCTTGATGGTGGCAAGGATGCCAGGGGTTACTGAAGGAGAGTGTTAGTAGGGGGTTCCTTCCCCAGGGAGCCTTGGTGCTTGGGGCCTCCATCTCAGAGGGCCAAGACACCAGCCACAGCGCAGGCTCCAGGATCTGTCCTGTAGAACTGGCCTTGTCACAGGGGCTGCTTGGGAACTGACAGATTCAGAAGGAGGGAGTCACAGCACCTGCTTCTGGGACACCCCATCTGGGGGCGCCTACCATGTGACACTACAAGGTGGTGTGTCCACGCCAAGGGCAGCCACCCCAAGGGCCACATGAGGACAGCATGTTTTGCCAGCACCTCAGTCCAAGGCTGAGTATTGTCTCCACCTTCCTGTTCCAAGCCCACGTGATGCCTGGGGCAGGCTGTGTGACCTCTAATCAGTACTCAGAGAGCTACGGCAGCTTGGGACATGTGAAAGGGGTGGTCAGGCAACCCAGGCTCTGAAAAAGGCCACATGGGAGGCAGCTAGCACCTCAATCTAGCGAGCTGAGTGCTGACCACTAGGAACACCTCAGCATAAAGTGGCATTTTAGAGAGAGGCAGGGAAAGGGCTCTGCTTCTCTTTCTCTTGCCAGGACACTGAATTTTGTATTTTTAAATTTCATATGAAAAACACTCAAAGTGATAAGGGTTGGGTAAGTTCTTTCCTTTTTAAAAATTGCTTTGTGATACTGTGGATTGAACCCAGGGCCTCATGAATGTGAGGCAAATGTTCTACTACGAGCCCAAGAGTGGTTTTCTGTAAAAATCCACCAGCTGGCAGTCTTTACTCTCCTTCTGGTGTGGTGGCTGGAGAGCCACCTGCCTGGAGAGGGGGGGTGAGGACGGAGCTCCACTGTCAGAAGTTTCCATGGCAATATCTTTAGAAAAGGCAGGACCTCTTAGGCTCCGGCAAACTCCTGCAGATAGAGCTCTGGTAGCTCCTTCCTGGTACATTCTCCCCGCATCCTCCCTCCAGCTAAGCCAATGAGCGCACCTTAAACTGTCATTCTCATTTCTCATTTGGAGTGTGACCAAAGGTAAGAGCAAGACGGTGACAACCGTGTAGGTGTGTGTGTGTCTGTATGTACGTGTTTGTGTGTGTGTGTCTGTGTGGGGGGAGGTGGCTTCCAGGACAAGTGTCCCCACTCCTGTCTGCTCAGCCTTACCTTGCCTCAGCAATGGCACGGAAGGGTCGTCATAGCTACCGTCATAGAAGTCATTA
The DNA here is from genome assembly GCA_002564285.1 of Tympanoctomys barrerae. Lineage (NCBI taxonomy): Eukaryota > Metazoa > Chordata > Mammalia > Rodentia > Octodontidae > Tympanoctomys > Tympanoctomys barrerae. The sequence goes on along the minus strand of NDGN011384045.1, from coordinate 1,999 downwards.
CCATCCTCCAGCTCGCTGTTGGCCGGGTTGCCATTTGCAATGCTCTTTTGTTTGGTGGTGAAAAAGGCTTGCATCTTCACATTGTACCTGCAGGTTGGGTGAGGAGGGGGTCAGGGCAGTAGGTGGCCACTGTCTATTGGATCTTGTGCCTAACACCAGCCTGTGTGGTCGGCTGGCTCCGGACAACCAGGGAGCTCTCAACGGACCCCAAAGGGGGTCGCCTAACAAGACTCCTAGAACAATGGGAGGCCTGGGGACTTCTGCTCCTAGTGCCCTATTAGAGCTCCCAGAGGGCAGCAGAGACCTTCTGCCCAGGAACAACAGAATCCTACATACGGTATGTTACAAGTCTGTTCTAATAAAAGGAGTTCAGCTCAGCTTAAGGGACAAGAAGGCACTATTGGCCTGGCCTGTCCTCAGTGGCGACTCTGGCTCCTTGGTGGCCCTCCTATACCGCCCATAGCCAGCACCACCATCCCCCAAGAGGTTCCTAACTGACGGGCCTTCAGAGAAGGGGCTGCTTTCGGACAATCCTCTTGCAATGTGATAGTTTATTACCCATTTTAATAACACATGATAAGTATGTCGCAAACACATCTAGATAGGAAGGTTCTCCTAACCCTCAGATTGCTGTGTTTCTTCATTAATGACCTCCCCATGAAGGAGAAGAGAAAGCAGAATGTGGCTCTGGACCATGAATAGTTTTGTGGGGTTTTGGGTGCAAAAAATATATTAAAAACTTGCCAGTAAAACTACTCCGTAATTGTAAGTGCACACTTTGGTAAGATGAACTACGTCCTCATGCCTGTACACCCGTCACTGAGATTTCAAGACATTTTCATCACCCCAAACGGCAACTCTGCACCACTGATCCACAGCCTCCCGCTCCTCCGGCCTCCCCATGACCTCTCATCTATGTCTGACTCTATAAACTTGACTCTTCCAGATACCGCACGTACACGGGACCATGTAGGGCTTGTCCTTTGGGACTAGCTGCTTCCACTTAGCAGACGTCTCCTCCACGGCCCATCCATCCACCTAGGCATACAACCCATCCCTCCAGGAATGCGTCAGGATTGCACTTTTCTTTATGGCTAAGGTTCCTTGTAGGAGTCTTGAGATGATCTGAGTTCAACCCAGAACACAGTGTCCACGTCCCCAGGACTGTGAGCCCCCAGGTTCCGCAGCTGGGCAAAGTAGTGGCCCTGAGAAGGTAAGCTGCCTGGCTTTGGGTGAGAGGCACTGAATGATCAGGACACTTACTGGGTCAGCAGAAAAAGATGGGGGAGCTGCCCGGAGCAGAGGGAGACAGAGGCCCCCCTGGCTGACCCATCTGGGGAGTAAGTGGTGGCATTGTCCATACACTGGCCACTCAGCACAACATCCCCACCTGACTGTACTCAGCACTTCCAAAACAGTGTTTGATCACCTGTCCCCCTTGCATGCCGCTGCCCCTGCCCCCAGCAGGGGTCCACCAGACAATAGGGGCTCTCCCAAAGGTCTCAGAGGCCCCACAGGACTTTCCCTGCTCTATGCAAAGAGGAGAGCAGGATGGAGCTGGCGGGGGAGGGCACTTACTTCATGATCAGAATGTAAAACACGTACAAGATGATGAGCACCAGGCCTTCCCACCTGAAAGAGAGGCGGGAGAATGGGTTGGTGGGTGCAGGGTGGGTGACAGGTTGATGTGTCCTTCTCTCCCCTAGCCCCAGTGCTCAGCCCTGGACCAGGCCAATGAATGTGATGTCCCATCAGCTTGAGGCTGCCTCACTACTGACAGCCCTCATGGTGACAGAGAAAGAAGGCTGAAGGGTCTCCTCAACTGCTGGGGTGCACAGGACTCAAGTAGAGCCCCATCCCAGAGACCTAGCAAAAGGAAGCACCAGGGTTGCCACACCTCGGGGTCAGGGGACAAAACTCAGAGGAAACCTACAGTCACTCAGGAGTCTGTCAGGACCAGACAAGCTGTGGGTGCAGCAGGAAGAGCTCGCGGTCCCAG
>NDGN011384033.1:0-12000 GCA_002564285.1 Tympanoctomys barrerae | reverse complement strand
GTGCTTCCCTGGCAAGCACAGGGGCCTGAGTTCAATCCCCGGTTCCACAAAAAAAAAAAAAAAATTAATACATTGCAAAATTTTGTCTTTGTAGTAGTTATTCAGAGGACAAGATGCAGACATGATATCTTGTCTAAATTGTTAGTACAAATCTTTCTTCTCATCGAACTAATTGAAAATATATATATATATACTACAAAATGGTCCTTTATTTATATCCCCCTTTTTTGTTTTGTTTTGTCAGACATGGGTATTCCATTGTTGTTAGAGAAGCTATATTTAGAGAAATCTTTAAAGGATCTTTTCATACTTGATGATAGTTCAAATATTGTAGGTACTTGAATTCATCAAAATAACCCAATATAGTCCAATAGTCCATAATAGTAGCGGGTTATTGGCAGAGCTCACAATTGTCAGAAGTTGTTGACTTGATGTTTAATAACTAAAGTTTACAGACCAAAAATTAAAGAAAAAGAGGAGCTACAAGGATAGCCAATATTTTGGCCCTAGCCCTTCAGTTCAGTGAAGACTCAGGACATAAGATAACCTGTGCTGTGACATCTTGTAACTCAGTGGTATCCTGAATTTTCTGATCAAGGAGATTATGAGGCCACAGAGGAAAGTGATTGACAATGTACAGTGTGCCTAAGGAGAGTCACCTAGAGAGAGAAAATTCTCTCAGGCTTTCACGGAAATAAAATTGGTCAAGCATTGGCTGTGACACATCCAGATGGCTGACACCAACAAAAGATCTACAAGGTGCTGTACATGGTTTCAGGGCAAATCCTGAGGAAATTTGACTGACCTTGTCAGACACAAAAGTTATATTTCTTGTTAGATAGGTCTTGCTTTAACTTAGTCTCAACCATCCAGGAGAAAAGTATAACCATGAGGTAGAAAACGTAATGCCATATTAATATGCTGAGCTGTGAAGGGCTGAAGACTATTTCCTTTTATATGCAGACATTTTAAAATTTGATATAGTCTCAAAATTTGATGTAGTCACATTTGTGTGTGTGTGTTTCTGAAGACTGTACCTATAGCCCCACACTGAGCTACATCTCAGCCATCTTTATTTTATTTTATATTTTACTTCAAGATAGAGTCTCACTAAAGCTCTACATCGCTCAGGCTGCGCTAGACCTTGCAGTGCTCATGTGTCAGCCTTCTGCAGTGCTGGGATCATAGCCATGTGCCAGCACACCTGGTTCCATTTGCCTGTTTCTGTTGACTTTGTCACTCCAGCCTTCTGAAGGCTCAGAACACATCCACAGTGATGTAACAAAACACAGATTTAAACTCCAAAGCCCTGTTTTCTGAGAGGAAATCACTTGGCAGAGCCCAGCCAATGGCCCCCTCCTCACCTTCATTTGACTAAAATGGTGATGAACTCATGAACTCATTGTCAACTAACCATACTCAACCCTCATCGTCAGACTAAAACAACCACCTCCCAATTTAAAGATGAAGAGGCTGGAACAATTTGGAGGAGTTTTCCTTTTCTTTTCAGAATAAGAATGTTTTGGAAATGTAACTAAACTTCCATTTAGATTAATTGTCAGGGGTTGGGTTGTACATGGGTTAACATGATGACTTAAGTAAGCCCCATAGTCCTGAGGTCGGTTTTGTCTTGCTCAGGAATGGGAAATTCTGTGGAAAGTTTCCTGTTTTCTGACTTTTCTGTGTGTGGGAAACCTCCTAAGTACAGTGCCCTCAGGCAGGACAATACCTGCTGAGGACAATAGAGAAAAACTAGGTCCCTGTGGACTTGCACAGGCATCCGGCTGTGGAAAGGGGATTGTTTGCTTTCTGAGCTTTCCTACTTTTGAAGTACACCCATTCCTTATTTTTAAAAATCTCTTTAAACATGTCATGAATGATGTATGCTGGTATCCCTCTGTGCTTCTTGCTGCTAATAAAAGTGAGCTGACTGGGGGCTGACGCGTGCATTCACTAAAAGCAAGTCTTCTGGTTCCCCATTGCGTTTTGAAATACGCCTTTTGTCTTTCTTTCATCCTCACTGTCCCTGTTCATTTATCTGGGAGTTGGCCCAGCCCCCAGCAGTTAATCACTTCTGTTTCTCTAAAATTGCCAATTAAATAAGAGGCAGATACTTTTCTAAGCCAGAATTTTTTTGTTTTATTTTTGTGATTTTTTTTTTATGTGTACAGACTTTTCCTTGATCCATATACATCCTTTAACGGTGGTGCTTTAATAATGTTTTAAAAAACCCCTGGTTTTAATGCTGAGTATCATTGTGAAATTCTGTAATTCCAGTACTCAGGAGGCAGAGGCAGGATGTTCACTGTGGGTTCAAGGCCAGCCTCAGCTACATAGTGAGCTCAAGGCCAGCCTGAACTACATAACAAGACTCTGTCTCAAGGAAAAAAAAAAAAGCTGTGAAACCTTCTGATTATTAAACATTAACTTAAGAACATAGCTATTAAAGTTTACAGATGGCCTAGAATGACCCTGTATGCCTCCAGGGGTCGTATACCAGACCATGCTTTGCTGTCAACATCCAGGTGTTGCAAAGTGTCTCATACTCAACTGATATCTCACCTGACCAGCCCCAACCAAAGCCTGACCAGATCGCCTGTGCTCTTCTTATCTCAGTGCAGAGCACTATTTTGTATCCAGCAGTTCAAGCTGAAAGTGCAGGAATCATTCTTGACCTCACTGCCTCCCTTCACATATCAAGTCCATCATAAATCAGATAGACCCTACCTTCTAAAGTCTTCTTTTAAATCCATCTTAGTTCAGTATAAGAATATCTTGGTCCTAATTCACTACAATTGCCTCCTGATTTGGTGATGTTTTACTTACCCTCCAATGTAGATACACTGCCATATGCTGCTCATTGCAAATAATAAAGTCCTCAACAAGATACCCCATGCCTCCAGCCTAATCTCACAAACCATTCTCCTAGTCTTCCTTTTCCTACCCACAGCCCCCATCAGTTTCTCAAGTATCATACTCTGTCCTCCACACAAAATCTGCAAACACTGACTCCTTCTCTCTGAAGCTCTTTCCCCCTTCTATGTGCTCCATGAGCTGATTTTATTCTCCTCCTCCTTTTTCTCCTCCTCCTGCTCCTCTTCCTTTTCCTCCTCCTCCTGTTCTTCCTCTTCAATATGCCTTTCCTTCTCTTCTTCCTCTTCAGTTCTCAGTTCACTTGCTATCTCCTCAGGGAACCTTTTTGAACTTCTATAACTAGGTCAAGAGGCTGGGAAGATAGCTCAGTAGAATAAGCACTTGCCTGACAAGCACAAGGGCCTGAGTTCAATCCCCGGTTCCAGGAAAAAAAATCATAACTAGGTCAAATCATCCATTTCCAGTACACCTATCACAGTGTCACTACTCCCCAGTACTTACTAAAGTTATAACTCTACATGTATCTGTCAAAAGGCTCCTACGAACTGTGAGGTGGGAGGGATCTATGTATTTGCTCATTTTTGTAAGGCTAGTGCTTGTTGTGGCTTCTGGAACATCAAATGGTTTCAGCAAATAGCTTTTGGACAAATGGGTATATTTATGAATGGGCTATCAAGCTGGAACCTGAGAAGTAGACATGGGTTGCGGCATTTGCCAAGAGAAGAAACTCAGAACGAAGCTTAACATTTTCTCTCAGGTTACATAAGCAAGAAATTGGCCCAGAGGCTTCCCTCTTTAACTCTTTAAAGATTGATTGAGATAACATCAAACACTGAGTTTGACAGATGTTTCAAGGAAAAGAGGGAAGGAAGGCAGAAATAAAGAGATAGGTATTGATTACCAACAGAAATACTGAGAGAATGGAGGAAGCCTGGGGGAGTGCTGAAAAATAGGTTAAGCTCAAGTCTAAGAATAAGAGTTGACGTACTGGGTTGAGTTGAGCTAGTGAGCCAATGTCTAACGTCACTTAGTGAATGCCCGCACTATCTCACTGCACAGAGCAGGGTAAGAAAAGGGAAGAAAATCACACCTGGACAATTCTGTATGAGAAACCGGGGCCTTCTTTTCTTTACAGATCATGAACAGACTAATTGGGAAGGCTGATTAATCTGACTTGGAGAACCTTTATTCATGTAAGAGACAACCATTTATCTAGGATGAAGGTCGATGATAAAGTAAACTTTTATCTCCTTTGTGTTTTGGAAATGCTTTCCTGATTTAAACTGCTAAGTTGTAGTGGCAGTGTTTTATCTAAGAATATGCTGTATTATATGAAGAAATCCCAGCCAAAAACCCACCACCAGGCAAGATTGATGCAAAGAGCCTCAGCTCTCTCCTCCTCAGTGGTGGCTCTTTGCATTTTACCAGAATTTATTCAGAATTGTCTTTGAGTCTCTGCTACCTGTGACTGGCAGTGCTTGCCTGAGGAACTGTCTTCTCCACTCATTTATTTTCTTCCTCTCTTCTTTATTTTCACTTTCAGAATTTGTCTCCCAGCATCATCAAACCTCTCTTTTTTCTAGCTTTTTCTCATTAGCATGTTAGCCTCCCCTCCCACCCCTCCCCTCCCTTTCTTTTTTCTCTTCCTTTTATCCAAGTAAAACTTTTTGAGTATTTCTGCATGGTTGCTAAGCACACTGCTCTGTTTCTCCTCAGGCTCCTGCATCCTGAGCTCTTCCCACTTCTTCTGAAGAGCACGTAGCAGCACCGCAGGCAGCATCCTCAGTTGCCCATTCAAGGGTGGACTTTCATTTTTTATATTCCTAGGACTCTTAGGAGCAAATAGCATTTGACCACATTTTCCTTCTTGAGATGCTCTTCCCTTGCATTTTTAAATTGTAGACAAATATATAACAAAACCTTTCCATTTTAACCATTTTAGGTGTTTGATTAGTATTAAATATCTCACAATATACTTTAACCATCGCCTATTTCCAAAGTTCTTAATCATTCCAAGCAGACACTTTATACCAAATAAAGAATTGCTTTTTATCTTTCTTTGAATTTTGTAACACTATACTCGTCTAGTTTTTCTTTTATCTTTTTTTCTTTCTTCCTTCTCAGGCATCTTTGTCGGTAGTGGGGGATATTTTCCTATTCCCATGACTTAAAAATCTGTTTCAGGCACTATTCCTGATCCTTGAATCTTATCTTACATGTTTTCTTTGATAAATCACAATCTATCCTGAAGCTTAATTTCTTCATCTTTGTAAGCTTTGCAGGTTACTTCCTTCAGGAAGCTGTTTAGAAGCTCTTCCAGCCATTCCTACTATACATCATTGCTTGTCTCCCCCACGGGCCCCTACATACCATAATGACAGAGATAAAAACTACTACCTACCTGGCCCCTGCATCTCCCTCGTCCTCTCTTGCTACACGACCTCAATTTCTTGTGCGTCCTCCTGATACTAAATCATAGGTCATGTTATAATGTAGGCAGGGAGGACTCGGGCAGAGCAGAACTGGGCCTTGCTCTTGAACATCCAAAACTAGGAGCTAAGTAAACCTCTGGTATTTTGTAAAAGCAAAAGAAAATAGGCTAAGAAAAAGTTTGGTGTCAAGATGCTTTGTGTTTTATTGGGAAGCTATAAAAATGGAGTTTGGGCTCTTAATGACATTTAGTTAGAAGCTTTAAAACCTTATTTGACAATTAGCTTTGATGGATACATTAGTTCAGTTAATATTTATTATTTAAGACAAAATATTTCTTATCATTTTGTGCACTGAGGCTTTCTTTTTATGAAAAGAAAAGAAAACTTATGAATGCAACAGAGCCTGGAAGTCTTTCTTTGTGTGTCTTTTACTGCACTATTGTGTTGCCTTGATATCTGATTCTATTCAAAATGTAAACTTTTAGTGGTCATTTTGATTTTGGGGAAGAACCAGAAGTTTCATGGCATCGGACCTGGTGAATCAAGTGGATGGAGACACACCACAATGTTCTTACGAGCCTGCCTTTCCACTGGGTGGGGCTTGGGAGGAGTGTCTACTGCATTGATCACACTTTGTAAAGACACTCACAAAAAAGGATTTCCAGAACTGCTTCAGAAAGTAGAATGATGGGAGGGGGGGCTCTGTGGGGAGGGCCACTATAGCTGCCTGGGACCCCAAGCTCCAGCGTTGCATGGGGCTGTTGGGACAGCTTGGGATTGGCAAAGGTTTGAGGGATCTTGAAGGATTCAGGGGAGCCCTGACCTAGGCACAGCTCGATGGCCCTGGGTGAAGAAAAGGCAGAGCTGGAAGCACATGCAAACGTAAAGGTCCAGGGCTCTGAGCCAGAGCAGCCACCTGGCCAGGAAGCAGAGGGAGAGCCTGCCTCTCCTGTGTGCAGGACAAAGGAGCTACCTGCTCTTGCTTGCTGGGCTGAGGCTGCCCGGAGCCGCACCTCTGGAATTTACCTGCCACAGGCCAGTTTGGCCAACAGAGTAGTGGAAGCTGATGGGCCAGTGCCTGCCCTCAGTGGCCTGTTTCCTCCTGCCATCACATGGACTGGAGACTTTTCTGCAGGAAGCCAGGTAGAGGAGATAAGGCTCCTGCCTCCTGGGGGACACCTCAAACTATTAACACACCCAGAACTGTAGCCCCTTGCTCAGGACATGCTGATACTGGAGGTGACCCATCCCCAGCTGATTCACCCCAGGTGCTGAGCCTCAGCCGGGAGCCTCTCATCTCAGGTGTCTCTGTTTCTTCCATGGACAGCAGTCTCCAGGCATACCAAGAGAAGGCAGAACCTCAGAGTGGCTCCCTCACCAAGGCTGCCTCCTCCCTGGAGCTGGCCGTCCCTAAGCAACCTCCCACTTCAGGGGTGGTAGGACCTGAACTCCAGTGGTCATCATGGCCTGCAGACCCTGGTGGTGCCTCTCCTTCCAGGCTGAATATTGAGCCCATGAGCTGCCAGATTCCCTGCCTTCTCCTGACTGTCACTTCCTACTCTGGAACCCAAATAAAGAGTATGAAGACCTGCTTGACTATACTTACCCACTGTGGCCTGGGCCTTAGCTCCCAAAGCAACTTGACAGCCACACAGTGGCTGACAATGTTGTCCTGCAGGACTCTGGCATAGACCTGGATAGCTTCTCTGTCTCCCCCACAAGCACTCTCAAGTCACCTGTTAATGTTTTCCCTGGTTGCCCACTAGCAGAGGCCCCCACCTTACCATTTTGTGGGCCCAGAGAACCAAGCCCTAAGAAGTGGCCCTCTGGAGTACTCCAGAAGCAGGGAGTACCTTGGAGTCAGCTTGCATCAACACCTAAAGCCCCTGACCACGGGGATGCTGTTTGGGAAGGTAGAGAGACAAGCCTGAGAGGCACAAAAGATCTGCTACCTGTGGGCAAGCAGCTCAAGCTGGACTTTTTCCAAAGGAGGACAAGAGACAGAGAGTGGCCCTTGCCCAGGCCAGAGAGGGAAAAGAGGGCCAGCAAGAGTGTCCTGTGCCCTGCCCCAATGGAGTCTGAATGGAAATCAGAAGAGAAGGTGGACAGTGATGAGGAGTATCTTGCCCTTCCCACTTGGCTGACACAAATTTCTAGTTTGGTTTCATATCTAGGCACCATGCCCACGTTAGTGACTCTGCCTACTGGGGCTGCTGCTGAGGGACAGAGCTCTTTGGAAATGTCAAACAGTAATGGGCCAGCTTCCCTCCCATCAGATTCCAGCCAAAGCCAGCTTCCTTCTGGGGCTGCCCTCCACAGGTTTGGGCCCCTGAAGGCCAGAACCCATACAACTTCATGTGTGCCCGGAACTCTGCAGAAGACAGTCTGCTAAGCAGCCAGGTCCTGCGGGTCTCCTATGGACTGTTAAAGTCACACCCCTCCTTGCCAACTGTGTTGGACAAATGGTCCTTCTCAGACCCAGGTGCCAAAGGGCATCCTCCCAGGATAGCAGAAGGAAAGACTCGTTGGTCCAGTATGTGCAGACATTTTGCTGTCAACTGGAAGAGCTGATCCACTGGCTGTATAATGTCACAGATGTCTCTGACTTTGGGAGTCCATGCCTGTCCAGTCTCACGAGTCTCAAGTCTTTTCTGCAGCTTTACCAGCAATTTAAGAGAGATATACATGAGCATCAGTCCTTGACTGACAGTGTCCTAGAGAAGGGGGAGACTCTGCTTCAGTGCCTGCTGGACAATGTACCAGTTTTGAAGGATGTCCTTGGGAGGATCTTGAAGCAGTCTGGTGAACTGGAGAGCCATGCAGATTGGCTTTATGACTCTATCCTAGCCTCTCTGGACATGCTGGCTGGCTGCAGCCTCATCCCTGACAATAAGCCAGAGGCAGCCATGGAGCCCCCATGTGCAGGGGTTAAACCAGGCACCTTCAGCAAAGCTGCAGCTGTTCTTGGGAAGAAAAAAGTTTATAAGAAGTCCTGGCAAGAACCACTTAGCAGTTAATTAAGGGGAAAAGTTCAATATACTAGCTTTAAAATGCCTTTCTCTTATAGAAGTAAGGGCTGTTGAATTACTGTTTCTATTACAATGAATCCTTCCAGACTTAAGGTTTTCCTTTTGGTGCTTCTTTATAAAAAGCATGTGGCTTTGTAATTTTTGATAAAATAGTAAGATTTACATTGAAAAAAGGAAGTAGAATGATGACGCATGTATGTTCAAAGAGAGTGGGAGCATCTTGAGGGGCGCTAATGATAACATGTTTACTACTATAATAAAGAGTTTAAGCATTCAGTGTTATTTTTGGTTATCACATATATGCTGTTGCAAACTCTTTGGAAATCAGTATTGATTTCATTTTGCTTTATACTGCATTTGGTTTAGGTCCGCAGATTATCATCTATACTTCTTTTGCTTCAGAAGCCTCTTTATATTCTTTTCCTGTATCCTTTATCCCATTTGTTTTTCCGCATGTCATTTTTATAACTCTGTCTTATAGTTACATTGGTTTCAATAGTTGAGTCAGTTATAGAATACATGGGTGCAGACATATAAACTCAGCCATGATAACCAGTTGTGTTTTGTTGAATTCTTTCCTGTATCATAACCAAGGAGTGAGAAGATTTGAGAGATGCAGGTATCTTGATAATGGAGGAGGAAAGCAGAGTCTGGACATGTGCTTCTGTCTTGAAAAGAAATACTCAGATTAAAAATGAAATAATAGTGGGCACTTGGGGGACATAACAAGGAGTACTGAGTTCCCAGAAATTATGGCAAGATGAGAGAGGGCTTTTGGAGTCTGCAATAGCTACCATTAGGAAACAGAACATTGTACCAAAGCTGTGCTTTACAACTATGTCCAGAGTTAGCCTTGGTCTAGATGACCCAATGGGCATCCAGAAAAGCAGTTAAAAACTCAGAAAAAGCAGTCTTCCCTTGAGGGTGGCATGCTTGCCTTGTCTTCCCGTGTAAAGATCTTGTTGGACAATCTCAATAATAAAGAGCAGTGTTTCTCCACTTTTTTTTTGCTCCTCAGGATAAAAAAGCTTGCTTCTCAGACACAATGCACCATGCACCTTGTGTTGTAAGTCATTCTTTGCAGCTCACCCTCTCCTCTCAGGGAAGTGCATCAAGTGTTCTCCCACCTGCATATTGTTCCTTCTCATCTTTCTGACATAAGCCAACACTCCTAGGAGTACCGCTCCCACACATCCCAAGAGAATTCCTGCTGCAAATAAAGGACCTAGGAAATGCTCTGACACCATCTATTTTGCCAAGTCAGGAACTTCCAAAATGTAAAACAAAACAAAACAGATTTATCTGGAGTGGGTGTTCCTTCACATCAAGCTGCTCAAGGGCTGAAAGACAGCTGAGAACGGATCTGATCTCCTCAGCAGCCTCCCACCCAGCGTCTGCACTCCCATTCTTTTTAGTGCAATTCTCTTGAATTAATGAAAATGTAGACTTGATATTTTATTTGTAGATCTATAAGCAGTACCTAAGAATATTCTTGTGAGTTATGCTTATTTGAATATGGATATGATTTAATTTGTAATGGTTAAGTTACTTAACTATAATGGGATATTTCAAGGTAAGAAGAGATTCTGAGTTATTCATCTTAGAAATGGTAGTAAGCTGTTGTTGGAGAAAGGCACACAACTACTTAAATTGAAAGCACTTTGGAAGACATTTGTGTAGAAGGTGAAATAGGAGTATGGATGTGTGTGGGAATTCTTCAGAAAGTAACTTTGGAACATTAAAATCAATAAAATAAAAAGGCTGTTTGTTTTGCAAAGGAAGACAATTAGATTAAATAAATATGACATTATATTAGAAAATTAAATAGTAATTGAAGAAAATTGAGTTATAAAGAAAAGATAGTCTAATTACAATTCAAAATAAATGATTTTGGTAAATTGTTGAAATATAACAAAGCTCAGTGCTATTGTTGTGGTACAATTAAGAGTTTTAAAAAATTTAAATGTGACTTTTCCTTTGTGTTTGTATTTACTTTGTCTAGCACATGCACTAACTGATATAAGACAATTTGTTTGAAGAAACACATTCCACATTATTTTGAGCTCATGGATAATACCAACCTTGGGAGACACTCCCAAGCCATATTCAGTCACATCACAATTACTCCCTTCCTGAGATCATGACCATCTGCCTCCTCAATGAGCTCTAACTTCCATGAGGGCCACCACCAAGCCCTCAATCAATATTTGTCAAAGGGTAAGAGAATGCCCAGATGAAGTGGTCATGCCTGTTCATCCAGAAGCTTCTGGTCTCCCTCATGCCCAACTCCATCATGGTTTCCTTTCACTTTTCAGGACATAGCCTAGTTGTCAACATCAGAGAAAGCAAGGTTAGTTCATTTTTGCAGTGTGAAAGCCATTGTGGTATATGCAAGAAGGAGGGCTTTATGGACTCTGACTTTAGTTCTTTAGTTTATCTGATTTTTTAGAATAGTGAATCAAAAGTTAAGCTCAAAATCAGGAAATTTTCTGGTAAAAGAATCTGTAGGTTAAAGGCTAATCTTGGTGACTGTCTGTGAGATTATAATTAGTTCATCCCCAGGAAGATTTGTTGGGCTGTGTTTCAAGGTTGTATGTTTTGAAACTTAATTTTTATTGTGCTGTATTAAGAGAGTGGAAACTTCATCTGACTATGGTGTTTAGAGGTGGGGCATTTGAGAGATGATTGAGATTAGGTAATGTCATCAAGGTGAGCCCCTATGATTAAATTATCAGTGACTTTAAAAGAAGAAGGAAAGAGAACAAAAGAAATATAATGTCTGACAGGTTCCTCTTACCATGTGATTCTGTGCTGCTTTGGAATCTGTCACCAAGGGAACCATCACCAAGTACAGCCCCTATACCTTCAATCAGAACTATAAGTCAACATATACCTATTTTCTTTATAAATATTCCCATTCTCATGTATTTTACAATAGTAAAAGAGAAAAGACTAATACAAATTGTAATGTTGATATAGGATATGATGAAACAGTACATAACATTTTGAGACTATAGTGACACTGGACTTTGTTTACAGAATGGTTGGCTAGAGATGTCACACTTCATCTGAATATGCAGGCTGAATCCTGTTAACTAGTCAATAGGGAACAAGAAAAGGCAGAATAAATGCTAATTACTAGACAAACAAAAGAAGACTCTTTCTTGCTCAGTTTTTATCTTTGAGAAGCTGAAAACTTCTCTGTTCTCACTGGAACACACCAGTGCTGCATTGACTGATGAGGCCCCCTTTTATGCTGCTTGTTTTGCTGTTGTTAATATACTATTACTAAAGTTACTGGTACATGCCTTTTCTGTGAGATGCTAAGGCACAGGACTGACTTCAGAGTGCTTGAGTAATGCAACCAACTTGTCAGTAACCAAGTCTTGTTTTTATTCTCATGTTCTTGTCCTAGGTCTTCCTGAACCTGCAGGTCCGGCTGGAGCCTTGGTCTCGGTCTCTAGTGTAGCCAGTGCTTGGGAGGAAGTAGAGACCCCAGGCGCAGGGAAGCCGGGGTGGGCTGCTGGCTGTGCTCAGAGCAGACAAGGATGGAAATGCTTTTGCCCTGTTCCTTCACTACTCTAGCTTCAATAGCAATTAGGCCAATTTTCTCTCTGTGAAAGCCTGAGAGAATGTTTTCTCTTCATGTGACTCTCCTTAGGCAC
>NDGN011384030.1:394-18783 GCA_002564285.1 Tympanoctomys barrerae | reverse complement strand
CACACCATGGCAACACTCACAGTGCCTCCGAGCACTTCCTGGGCGGCATCATGTCATTTACTTCTTACAGTTTCCCTGGGCCATCGCTTTGTTCATCTTATTTTACAGCTGGGGAAACCAAGGCACGGGGCTGTAAGACAGCTGTCCTCTGGAGCCATGGCAGGTCTGTCTGAATTTGGAGTTCCATTTTAACCATTGCTCCATGCTTCTGGAGCATGGCCCTGGGGCTCCACTGTCTACACCCTCAGGCTGGATGAGAGAGGATGATAGGGAGCCGTGTTAAATGAACCCATAGAGGGAAAGCGATGCTTCCTAGGCTGAGTCACCAAGGGCAGCTGGCCTGTGGATGGGCCGTGTTCCTCCAGCATGCCTGGCCCCTAACCCTACCCACCCAATGGGCACTCGGCTGTGGGCCTGAGGGCCTCTGTGCCGTCATCCAGAGCTGAGCTTGAGTTCTGGCTCTGTCACTTTGAGTCCTGCGATCTTAAACCAGTTACCTAAACAGCTCTGGGCCTCAGTTTTCTAATCTATGAAATGGAGATAAATGGTACCAACTTCCTCGGAAGAGCCCGAGGATCAAGTAATGCACACAGAATACTCAGCATGCATTGCAGTCCTGTAGCGATGGACGTCAGAGCTGGTGCCCTTGTCACCTCCTGGGCGCATGAGCAGTGTCCCAGCCCTGCAGCCCTCCCTGACTCCTGAATGTGCCGGCAGTGCCTCCTTTGCACACCCATGGACTCCATCTGCTGCTATTTGGGAAGCAAGTAGCCCACAAGGTCCCCACATGCAGGAATCCCTAAAGTGTTGAGAGCTACCCAGCCCTGCCCAGCAGGTTTGGGAGTCAGGGTCACTGCCACAGTCTGCATCCTAGGTGGGCACATCCAGGCACAGCTCACGTGTTCCTCCTAGAGGTCATGTCCAGGGAGTCCCCCAGCCTGCTGTAGCTCCCAGCATCCAGCGCCTCTTGCTTAGGTTCTCGCTTCTCCCTGTTTAGGTCCCTGAGAGTGCACTGTCACAGACGTCCAGGCCCGCAGGGAGGGTGTGCCAGCTGCACAGAATCCTAGATCTGCTTCCCACGCTGCTCTCTGCTCAGCCTCTGCCTCCTCTGTGCCTGGGGCTTGGAGCAGCTCTCGAAGCATGTTTCTTGCTTGAAAATTCTGAGATCCTCCAGCACACATCTCTTATAACCATATCGTCCACTCATGAAGCCATTAGCCTTTCATGAGGGGCCCTCTGGAGCCTCTGGGTCAGCACTGTGGCCCTGGCACCCAGACGAAGTGCTGGCTGATGGAGGGACGGGGTGGGCACCCAGGCTGCGGGGGCTGTGCGCGCTCTCCTCTCAGTCTGCCTGCCAGCCCCCTGCATGGAGGAAGGCCGGAGCCCTCTGTAGGAGTCTGCACATCTTCACTCCCTGGGCTGTGGGCAGGCACTGTCTTGGCAGGGTTGGACGCTGGCACACAGATAGCTCCTACCTCCCACTCTGCCTTGGCTTCAGGTGGCTTCCTGGGTAGGGCTGCTGTCACATGCAGTCACGAAGTCTTTCAGGGGTAAGTGGGATCTTCACACATAAAACAGCCCTTGATTTTAATCCCCTGGGCTTTGAATCCTGTGGTTAGGGCACCTGATGACTAATTGTGGCTCTAGTCAGCACTGTCTGTCATGGACCTGAGGTCGGGTGCTTGGCTTCCTGGGGATTCCTAGACTGTTTGAAAGAAGTTCCTGCAGACCCACGCAGGGCTGGCCAGAGGGTTCTGCACAGTCGTGCATAGCACACAGCACTGGGCGGAGCAGGCCTTGGTGAAGAGCGCCTCCAGGCACCACGTACTGTGCAAGGGCAACAGCTTGTCTGCCCTTCAAGGAGGGGACACGGAGGCTCAGGGAGATGAAGCTATACGTTGGAGCTCACAAAGCCAGCAAGCAGCCAGGAGGACTCCAGCCCCGGTCTCCTTGCTTCTTGACATGGGCAAGTCCAGGAATTGCACTGGGAAACTACACATCTTCTGCGATCTGCTGGCTACGTGCTGCTAGGATGCTTTGGTAAAGGATGCCTGGTGCATTTCCGCAGGACCTTGGCAAGGGACACCTCTGTTGCTGCCTGTATGACAGAGTGGGGCTGGCACCTCTTTGGTCTCTTCCAATGGTCTCTCCTTCCCAGGTCCCGGGGAGTGGTGAGCACAGCACTGGGGTTTAATGAAGATGCTGGAGTATACACGATCCACCTGACACAGCAGCCACAGCTCCAAGGGGAGACAGCCAGCAGATTTAGTAGGGCAGGCAGCATGACACCAAATCCAACACTGAAGTCTCTAAAGAAAACTGCTGAAATGCAGCTCAGAAGGGTGCTGTTTTATGAGAGGGTATTTCTAGCAAGCTGCCTCTGACTTTGATCATTCTAAGCACCGGAGAAGACACATGTGTCTGGTTTCAGGAATCCAGTTTCTTGGGTGTCCTCAGTACTGTTACTGTGGAAGGTGAGTCACCTTCCTTTTAGAGAGAAGGGAATGGGCCGCAGCCCTGCACGGGAGCAGGGACTCTGGCGAGATGCCTGCAGCGCTGTCTGCAGAGTTATGATGAGAGGCGGGACATTTCTCCACCCTGCTCCTGTTAATGGACAGTCTGGGGGAGAGAGAGCGGTTGTGGCCTCACCACGCACGGACACACAGACAGCTCTGAGGCCAGCTTGTGACCTAGTTTGCCAGGCAATAACTCTGGGGCAGGCTGGCCAGAACTATCCTGAGACCTAGAACACAGCCCAGCACAGAGCCAGGTGCTCAATAAATAGCAGAGGAGGCTTGGCTGGCCGGGGACGGTCCTGCGTCAGAGAGCAGCATGCTCCGGAAGCCCTTCCTCAAGTAACAAGCCTGACATGGCTGTGCGTGGCTAAGCCCGTCAAGAAAGTCATCGAAGTATGCGCTCAGAATAGCATTAATCATAGGAATTTTTCACTAATTGAAATGAATGAGCAATAACGAGAAGGTAATTTTGCTTTATAAAAACGCTCTCTTCTGTCATCTGAAGGACCACAGAGGGAAAAGCTGAGGATTCTAGCTCTCAGATGGCTCACACCTCTGCCTCCACGTTGAGGGCTCTGCTCTTGCACCTCCATCCCTGTAGCCGCTCCTTCATTTTCTCTTCTGGACTTCAGCGGCCCAGACTGAAAGCTCCACAGCACATGGGAGAACAAGCTCCAGCTAGCGACCCCAACTGGTGAGCAGGGTGGGGAATCGGGTGGATTCCCACCGCCAGATGTGGCTCAGCGGGGGGTTCTGGTAAGTCCCGTCTTCTCTCTCTTTCAGTCCCGTCTTCTCTCTCTTTCAGTCCCTCTGCCACACTCAGGGCTACAGCTTCATCCATGTCTCTACCTTGGCCAACCTTAAGACCAAATCCACTTCCTGCAGGCCTGCTGCTCTCTTACCCCGATGCATCCATCGGTCCCCAGGGCCCTGCAGGGAGTCTCCCTCCTCCCGGCCTGCAGCCTCTGACTGTGGACACACACCTGTGTCTTCTGACAGCCACGTCTAGTCCTGCTTGTTCACTCATGTGTCTGCTAAGTAAGCATTTCATGATTGCCACATTCAAGCTGTTAGGCGGGTGTTGTGAAGAGCCTAACTCCCGTCTCGAGAGGCCTGCGGTCCTGGCTGCTGAGAGCGGAGTGAGACACCTAGAAGCTTCATTTTGGTCTGCGGTGATGGTCTGCCTCACCTTCTGTCTGAAGGACCTCTCTTTGCACCCACGGTTCCTTCTCCAGGCCCAGGGCTGTTACCCACAACCCTCCAACAGCATGGTCTCCTCTCCTGTCCACTGACTGCACTCTGCAAAGTGTTAGGAGGGCTGGAGCTGCTTCCGTCTGGTCTCTTGAGCTCCTCCCACCGCCTTGAGCTCTGCCTCACTCTGTATAAACTGTCCAGTGCACAGCAGAGCCTCCCAAGACCTAGATGGACCCAACCCCACGTAGTCCACTTCCCTTCACTGACTCTTGGGCCCATCCCCCAGCGGTGCCACCTGCCCATCGGTCTCCATGCTTGGCTTAGAGCTTTGATGCCCACCTCTGACATACGTTGGGTTGTTAACCTTCGGGTGCCTCGGCTTTTTACCTATAAAACGGGTGCTGTAACTACCTCCCTCACACAAGTGCTGTGAAAAAGAGGTAAATTAATAACACACGAATGTGCTGAAAATACTTTTGGCACATGGTAAGAGTGTGGGCCACTTTTATGGTCACAAACAGCTTTGGTTATGTTTATTTTTTTATTTAAAAAATTTTTTTAAACAGATCATTCTATTTGCTTTCTGAGCCTGAACCTATGCTAAGTGTGTTTGGGATTGTTACCCTCCCCTGCTCTTGTCTACTTTGAGGTTGCCTTGCCTGCCCAGCAGGGGCTGCATTCTGGGGCTTTTAGGGAAGGAAGGTGGGTGGTCAGCTGCTGCTGTATGGGGAGAAGCATTGTCCCTTCTCCTCAGCGGTTGTACTGGTTGCCTAGCGACCACATACACATTTCTGTAATTTTGTGGGGAGACATGATGTTCCTGACAGAGCCTTAAATCGCATTCCTTTGAGTTCTGCTCAGCCTGAGAGCTGGCCACAAACACAAAATGAACAGCACAGGGCACCAAAACATTTGGAGTGCAGGGCACTGTGCTGAGAACCTCAGGCCGGGGTCATGGCCATGGCGCCTTGGCAGGCTGGCCAACCTCAGGCCATGTGAGTGGCTATCCTTTATGCCTGTGTTCAGAAAATGGCCTTGCCACGTGGTCATGCCTACTGGCAGACCCCAGCCTCTCCTGGCCTAGAGCTGAGGATTTAATACCTGCTTGGTGACTCTGGGGAAAAGCAGGGCCAGATGAGTGCTGGGTCTCGCTGTGCTCACAGCCTCCCTTCATCCAGCCTTGTACATGCCCCTGCTTCATCTCCACCTCAGCCAGGGTCCCCCTCTGTCCCCAGCCCTGCTGTCCTCCAGTTATTTTCTGCCTCCCAGTCCCATCCTTAACCACAGCCCCCATGATGGTGGATGACCCCCATCATTTTCCTGTCTGGTGCCTTCTGTTAGTTTGCTCCTTTTGATGGTTTGTGTCTGGATGTTTCTCAAAGCCTCAGGTAGCCTTTGGGGGGGCATGCCTTCCAGGGGTGACTGAATCTAGAGTGTGATGATGAGATTCAGAGTGTGTGACCCCCAAATCAGTTCACTGGTCTGGTGAAGCTCTGGCTAGGGTTAAGAACGTGAGTGCTACACCTACCCCATCCTGGGTCAGGTAGCTTTCATACAATATAAGGGACCAAAAAAGGCTTGTCTTTTCCCCTTGTAGTTATTGCTATCTTCTGCTCGACATGAACTCTTTGTCCTCTGCGGAGCCACCCTACGTTGGAACCAGCTGATTATGGATGAAAACTCTATAAACTGTGGGCTACATAAATAAACCTTTCCTCCTCTAACTTTAGATGTCCGGTATTTTGTGTCATAAACAACTAAAGTAACTGAGACACTTCTTATACTTGAATACAAGCCCTTGAAGGCAGAAGCATTTCTGTTCTGTTCCCTACTATATCCAACCCTGGAGCCACAGCCGCACCTGGCACAGGGTAGGTGCTCAGGAACAACCTAATGAGGGCTGGGGAGATAGCTCAATAGAATAAGTCCCTGCCTGGCAAGTGCAAGGCCCTGAGTTTAATCCCCAGTACAAANAAAAAAAAAAAAAAAAAAGCTAGGAACAACCTAATAAATGCATGAAATCATATACAAAACCCAAGTTTCCTGCATTAGTGTATAGCTGAGGGGTAACACATGAGCTTAGCCTGGGCAAGGCCCTGGCTTAATCCTCAGCACCAATGCAATAAAACTTTCCCTAGTACTCAACATTTAGGGCTGCCTTTGTTTCCTGTTTAAGGGAGGTGGGCTAATACTCTTAAACCCTGTCCTGCTTGGTGTGAAATCTATTGCAGATACTTAGAGCCAACAAGTAAAATATCCATTAATAAAGACATGCTAGCAGAAAATCATTATCCCTGGTGCTTTTCAGGGATAAAACTTCAGGACAGAGCTAGCATGATGTGTTCTAAGAGGCTCTGAAATTTAAAATGCAGAGTAAGGACAAGGAAAATCATCCAAGATCTGAGGTGTTTAGAGTCAGTGGAAGAGCAGGGACTTTGGCCAGACAGGCAGCCCTGGGTGTGAATGTCACCCAGGCACCTGTCAGTACATGGCTTTGGGCACTTGGGGCCTCAGCTTCCTCATTGGCTAGACGGTGACAGCACCGAAAGGTGATGTCGTAATAAGGAGGATGTGGTCCCTTCCCCAGCACTTGGAATTAAATTGCAGGGCTGGGTCCACCTCCTTCAGAGCACCTCTATCAGCCTTCTGCGCAGTGGCTGTACTCATTTCCTTTATTACAGGAGATGGCACTTACTAGGACAACTGGGGATGCTTTTGGGATGAGTGGCAGCAGCAAAGCTGGTAGTTCCAGATCAAACAGTCAGTAGTGCTGGGAACCAACATGAGAGGGACCGTTTTGTGGCCTGGCTTTGCATTAACTGCAGCAGTCAAAAATCAAGGCTCTAAACCCCTGGCTCACATGCTCAGTGTTCCCTGGCGGCTGGGTAATTAGATCTCACAGGACTTCAAGAGGATGTTGGCTGCTTCATGCCAGCCTGGAGTCTTGCTCAGCCCAGGTGCCCCTGAGGCTTGCCATGTAGTGTAGGGCAGGGTGCCTCTGCTTGTCTAGGTCTCGGACCCCATGGGCCTCAGCTCCTCCCCCAGGAATCACTGCCGTGGGGGGCCAAGTGGGCACAGCTTTCCTCATCAGGGACAGAGGGGATGACAGGGAGACCTTGTGGGCAGGGATAGGGAGCTGGTAGGGATTTCACTCTTGCTCTGGCCAAGTGAGACCCTCTGCAGTTTCTGCAGCCTCCAGGTTGAGCTGGGCTGCGGGCAACCCAGCACATATGAGTGCACCCACCCATGCATGGACCTCACTCACATTTTCACTGATTCCACTTCCCTTAGAAGGCCTGCCTGATAGAGTGTTACAGGCAAAGGAAGCACCCTGGCTTCTGGGAGGTGTGGAACCCACAGCCTGGGGCATGTCCAGGGACCCCCTGAGATGTGCTAAGCTGTCTGTCTCAGGGGAGGGAAACCCTTTAGCCCTTCAGGAGTTGAACCAAAGTATGGAGACGCACAAAGCTGTTCTCAGCACTCAACAGTCTGCATTGGGATGGGCTTCTTCTTCAGGGGTGCATGCCTGGGTGTTCACCCCATGTGCTCGCCTGAGGCTAGCCAGCATGGGATACCACTGAACGCTCAGAGGTATCTCAGGACGTGGCTTTCTCTTCTGATGGCTCCAGGTTCCAATAGATTATGGGGATCTCTTTTGGACACTGCGGTGATCCTAGATGCACACCTCCCAGGAGGAGCATGGGGGTGTGTGTCAGAGGACAGAAGAAGCCAGGGTACCAGAGGGAAGCGCTACTCTGCACCCCACTTGCTGTGTGAGCTTGGCCAGCTGCTCCCAAGTCTTGGGTCTTTAGTATAGCATGGAGAGCTGAAGGGCATGACCCTGGGCAGACAAGATGTGAGGTCTGGCAGAGCCTAAGAAGTGCATCAGAAGACCTGAAGACATCGGAGATTAGGGCTCTCTGTTACCACTCTCAGGGGAGGTCAGGTTCGAGGAGGTCCCCTATGCAAGGAAGCCCACCATGACCGTTCACTAATGGTGTCCTCAGAGCATTTGTCACTACTGATTTTGTGTGTTAATGTGTTTTTGTGGGCTTCCTTTGGGCTGCTGAAAGCTTTGAGAGGAAGAGAGCTTCCTGGTTTTTTCAGCTACGTCCTCAGTACCTAGGACAGCGCCTAAACCAAGCTGGCATCTGGCTGGCAGCGCTTCTTTAGAGAGCAGCAGACATACTGATGAATGATTGCCCCTCCTCCTGGGCAGAGGCCAGCAGCCAGACTGGGTGGGGTAGTGAGAGGCAGGAGAGCTGTATCCTCAGAGCACAAGTTCAACGCGACCCTATTACCATTTGTTTTCAGTTACAAATCTTTCCTGTATTCTGGAATCCCAAATGCTTTTAACGCAGGGCTTAAACTATAAGTTAGAGGACAGGCAGGTTTCTAAGGGCTTGGGCGCAGAGTTCCTGTGGCTCTGGAGCCTGCTCTCAGAGCCCTGAAGGGGGATGGCAGCTGGATCAGGCTGGGCCTGCAGCCCACAGGCAGGGGTGCAGGTTCTCTGAGCATCGTGGGAGCCATTGGGTTCTGAGCAGGTAGTGGCACCACTTGACTTATATCTAAGCTTCCTCTAGCCACTGTGGTAACAGTAGGGTGGAGGGAAGTGGATGGAAAAAGGAGGGTTTATCCACACAAGGCTTTTTTCCCATTTCTCCAATAGCCCCACAGTTAGTAGATATGTTTGTATCTACTCTTCAGATTAGGAAACTGAGGCTCTGAGAGGGAGCATGACCTGGCAGGGGACAGTGGACTCAATGTGGCACAGTCTGTGCTCTACGTCCAGCCCATCAGGAGGCTCTGGGTTGCCCCCCAGGAGCCCAGGTCTGACTTCAGTGCTCATGAGGCCCAGGCCTAGGTGCCCTTGAGAATGTCACTGCCAGGAAGAGGCAGAGGAGCAAGGCCTGGAAGCTTGGATCAGGTTCTCAGCTGCCTCACTGGATGATCAGCTGTCTGCCTGGCCCTGCCTGCCCCTCTCTCATCCTGGGGCTGATCAGTGTGCTTTGGGAGCTGAAGACTTAGGCTTCCGAGGCAGAGTCCTGTCCTGTCCTGAGGGTCCTCCCCATCCTCTTCTGGCAAGGGCAGGAGTTCTGGCTTTACCCAGTCTCGGCATTAATGCCACTACTGTGTGACACAGGCACGCCGGCTGATGCCTGTGCACCTCAGCTCCATATCTACAGGATGGGTTTAGTCAGAGAACTGTGAGTGCTTGGTACAACAGGGGTCAGCTAGGCTCCTGTGGGGGATGGCAGCACCTCCACTCCGCTCCCTTGCTGACACATAGCCCTGCCTTCTGCTGACCACTGGATAGTTCCAAGTGGAGGTCAGCAGGGAGAACTGGGTTTGCACGTGGGGTCTGGTGCTTCACCTGGCCACCTCAGACCTGTGTTTTCTAGGTGGGCTGCGGGCTCCAGACAGAGCCCAAGGCCTCTGCACATGATGAGGAGGCTGAGTCGCAAGGGCACTTCTACCCGAGGGGGGCCCTGGAGACCCCCAAGGGCCCTAGTCATCCTCCATCTCTCCTGAGATGTTCTTCCGCTGAGGGTGTCCATGTCCTCTCAGGGGTCTCTAGGGTGGCCTGCGTGGGAGGCTCAGCTCACCACCTACCTTCAGGGAGAAGGCGTCGCCTGGTGGGGTGGTGGGGAGGAATGGGCTGCTGCGCCTCACCCTCTCCTGCTGTATCCTGTGGTTTCCTAGTCTCAGGAGGAAGCCCTGGATCCTTTTTAAAGTATTGTGAATGAAGTAAAGATGTGAAAGAAACAAATACAATGTAAACCATCAGGTAGAGAGCCAGAAGCGTAAGTCGGGGCTGGCTGTGCAGCGGCGTGTCTTCTTTTCAGCTCAGCTTCCCCCCACTGGGAGGAGTCTTGGGGGCTTCAGTCACGGGGTCCTCATCTGCTTGGCTAAGGGTGGGCCCATGACTGACACAGCCAACCTCCTCGGAGGGACGCTATCTGCCTGAATCAGCAGGGACTGGCTGGAGCCAGCTCATACCCCATTGGTAGACTTTCAGGTGCTGAACTGGGAGTAGCTCTCCAGCAGAAAGGGAGGGGACAAGAGGTGAAGGGAGGGGAAGAGAAGGACAGAGAGGGAAGATGTGTTCTGTGTATGCACCGACCTCCTCCACAAGGAATGGGAACACTGTGTACTGTACAATGAACTAAGAAAATAAATGCAATTTCAGGTATTTTGTGAGTTGGCTTTAATTACAGCCATCCCTAGGATTCAGCAGTATAAACCATGGCACCACTGTGGAATGCCGGTTTTGGGCTGACTGCCGCTGCAACCATGTCAAACAGCAGCGTCCACACCCTGGAACTGGCATGTCCTCCTCCGAGTGTCCCCTCCACACTGAGACCAGGGGCCACCACCACCAGCATGGCACTGCCAGGCTCGCTGGACCAGAACCTGCTGCAGCACACTGTGTTGGTCCTGCGGGCTCCTCGGGGTGCCATCCACTTCCTTCTGGAACCCAGAGTGGGCAGCCCACCCTGCTGTGCCAGACACCCTCATACCTCGGCCGTGCCACTGCCCAGGTGGCACCACTGCTGGGCAAGAGGCTGGGGGAGTGGCCGTGCCAGGACCCCGTGGCAAGCTCAATGCCAGGGCTGCGCTGGTCTTTGTTCCTCTGTCCACACTGATGGGGCCACTGCCAGCACTCTCCATGCTCTGTCCATCATCTCACGAGCCCATGCATGCTGCCCTGCCGTCCCAAAAGCAGCCAAGTTCCAGGATGTTCCAGCAGATACACACAGGAGCGCGCCTCCTGCTGAGGACTTGTTTCCTGTTTCTGCGTTAGTATCACCCAGGGATGACAAAATCTGGGTCTGTGGGTCGGGAGGCTCAAGTTCTCAGCATTTTTATGCCAGGTGGCTGTGTGAGCCTGGGCAAGCCCTTTCCCTGTGTAGGCTCCCACTTGCAGTCAGTGATGATGGGGCAGCTGGGCGTGGTGTACATGCTTGTAATCCTAGCACTTAAGGAGGCCGAGGCAGGAGGATCACCCATCCTGGGCAACTTAGTGACTCAGCAAGACCCAGTTTCAAAAAATAATAAAATAAGAATAAAGCAAAATAAAACAGGATAAGGATGTAGGTCAGCACGTAATCCTCAGTACCACAAATAAGTTAAGTACTAAAAGGCTGTCTCCATTCCTGGAGGGTTTTCTGGGCTGTACCACACGCGCTGGGATTTGCGCCAGCTGAGTCCCTGCGAAGTCCAGGAGAAGGACTACTCCACAGTAAGGAAATAGGCCTGAGAGGCCAGGTCACTTCCTGGCCTGACGTGGCTGATGGCGGCACGGCTGGCTTTGGACCTTCACTCTCATGCTGCGCCCTCCTCCTGGGTGCCTGCCTGGTGCGGTGTCATGGTAACACATGGGCACCTCCACCCAGTCTCACATACCCCATTCACAGCCCCAACTTCAGGGGAGAGGCCTGCTGCTCCCCACAGGAGTAGCATCCTCACAGAGGAGAGCACTAGGCTCCATCATCTCCCTCACACCCGCAGCCTGAGGTCTGGGTTCTTGATGCCTCAGGAGTAGGATTGGGAAATAGGCACTGCAGAGAGGCCCATTGGGGCAGAGAGGCCTGGCCCTCATCTGAAGGGGACACACAGACAGATGTGCAGAGAGGGAGACAGTGTGTAGAGACACAGAGCCCATGGCCACCGCCAGGCTGGACGGACAGCCTGAGGCAGGTCTGCATGGCCAAGGCAGATGCCCAAACAGAGGTACGCCATGGGGGCGTTTTGAGTTTATCTTGGTTTGGGGCTGGAAGTTCTAGGTCAGTAGTGTTGAATCTACAGCACACATGTTATTTTCTTTTAAGACAAAAGGTGCTACTGTAAAGTTGTGTATTCTATACTACAGCCTAAGTATTCAGGTTTGACTGCAGCATTAGTGCTGTGATGAGTAAGTGGGTTTGGGCTGTCGTCTGGGCATACGTCTCTGAGAGGTTTGCCTTCCCAGCATGAGGTTGAGGTGTGGCAGAATGCATGTCCACTGAGGGCCACAGTCAGTCCTTGGATGGCCCCTGTGCTGTCCTCACACTGGGGAGGGGGCTCATGTTTCTTGGGGATGGGTTCTACCCTTGTGACCTAACCATGTACACTCTGGGAGACCTAAACACCCTGAGCCCACAGAACCAGGGGAGCCCACACTCCTGTTGTTGACACCACTCGGTATATGGCATCTCTCTAGCAGCCCTGGAAGGCAGACATGGAGAAGGAGGGATGAGCTGAGAGTTCAGGGCTTCCGAGGTCCAGGAGGTGCTGCAGAGCCCAGGCAGCTGCAGGGCTTTGCCTTCTCCTCACATCTGGGTGACTCAGGCCCCATACCTGCTGTGTCCTGCAGTAAGTCCCTGTCCTGGGCCTCAGACTGACTGAGCTGCCTACAGTGGATGCTCTGTGCTCTGTCCAGGAGGCTGTGCAGGGCTCATCTGATGCTTCGCTCTCTTCATTGCAGGCCATTTCTCTCAACTACTTCCCGGCAGCTGCCATTCCTACCTGCTGCTGACACAGCGTTAGAGGCCTTGACCACTAACGTGCAACGTCTCCTCCTCCCTAACTCCTCCTTTGCTTGCTGCTGCGCCCTCAGAGCTGCTGTTCTCTACGGGCCTGTTCCTCACACACCCCTGTTGAGGCCCATGGGGCACCTGTGCAGCACTTTCTGCAGGGCAGGACCAGGCAGCCAAGGACGCTTCCTCCTGGCTGGCCTCCCTGCCCACTGCACTCTGGGACTTGCCGGCTGAGACCTCCAGGCCTAGCCTCTCAGGGTTCCAGCCTGCATCTGTGACCCTTGCACGGCCTCACCATGTGTATTCTTCACCTCGCCTCCGCCCTGGCTTTTCCCTGGCTGCCCACCACAGCTCAGCTGCCGCTTCAAGCCAAGTCGGTACCCATGTCTCCCTCATTCTCAGCTGTCAGCCTCTGGTGAGTCCTGTTCTTTGTCCTTCTCTCTGTTATCTGGCTTAGGTCAGCCCTTTTTTCTCCTAGTTGCCCACCTTCTATGTCCACTGGTTTTATCTCCGTGGTCTCTTCATTCCAGACCAAACTCCTGGCCAGCACACACTCCTTATCCTCTTCTGCTCAGGCACTGTCATGACTCCCTTCTGCCTCTTAATTTAAGGCTGTACTTTCTGGCCCCTCTCCTCTCCTGTTCCCTCCCCTTTCCTTTCCCTTCTCCTCTTCCTTTCTTTCTTCTTGTCTTCCTTCCCTTCCTCTCCCCTTCCTGCCCTTCCACAGATGAAGCCCCTTCACCTAGGATTCCCAGTCTTCTGAGATTCTGAAATGTAAGAAACAAATCTCTGTCCTCTCCACATTTCCAGTCCCAGGTATTCTGTGGTAACAGCACCAGCTGGACTAAGCCAGGTCCTGCCGGCCCTGCACTGCCCTGGCCTTGGCCCTGACAGGTCCTTGGCCTCATAAGCAGGGCTTTCCAGGGAAGAGGGTGTGGCCAGTGAGCCTTGAGGTGGTGAGCCTCATAGTTCTATGATGTCTGACTCATCCTCTAGATTTTATAGATAGAGAGACTGAGGTCTGGAATGGAGAAGGAGGCTGAGTCAGGCATACCACTGCCTCTTGCCAGCCCAGCAAGTTTAAATGCAGGTGGGTGGATGGGACACCAATCTCCTGCCTGTGCCTGGTGCTCAGCACATGGGGTCAGACCTTGGCCAGGGTACCCTGGGTTCCACACTCCACCTTGACACTTTTCTCTGGTTTCAGAACAAAATTTTTATTTTTGGAAAGGCTTTCTTTTCAATACTTTGTTAAAAAAAACCCAAACCTACCACATGCTTCACCATAACAAACAAATAAGCAAAAAGCAGAGAGGCCCTTTCTGCAGTTTAGCATCCTCCTGCTCCTTGGTACAGTTGCCCAAGCCCACAGCCTATCCACATATGACAGACCTGTGGACAGCCGAGTCTACAAACTTCTTTCCACAGTTCACGTCGGTGTCCCCTGGCCTTTGGGACCTGCGCTTGGCTCCAGGAACAGCTTCCTTTTTTCTCCCCACACATGGTGTGGGTGCGTTTTCACCCTAGGTCTGTGCTCTTGCTGTTCCTCATTAAGACTGCCTTTTCCTCTCCACTGCGGAACACCTAACTCCTGCCTGTTCCTCGAGGCTTATCTCGGAGGAAGCTGCTGCTGATTTTATCAGCCTGGGTCAGAGGATGCTCCCCCTTCCTCTTCCGCCGATAGCAGGTAGTGGCAGGGAAAGTAATGCACACAGTCGGGGAGCCAGACAGCCCGGAAGTGGTCCTGGAGGCTACAGGAGGGCGGAGGTTCTCAGTCTCGGTTTCCTCCTCTATCTGCTGGGATGACAACAGTCCCTAGCTCATGGGGGAAACAGGGAGATAAGTAAGACAATGCCACGGGCCTGTGGCAGGAGCCTGGCACATCTTACATCAGCTTGTTAACTAGGCTCTGGTATCACAACTGCAAGTAGTATCACTGCTATAACTAGGGTTGAAACCATTAACCAGTATAGAGTAGTAACTAGAAGTTGCAGAGCTAGAGCGGACCACTGGAGGGGAGGGTGCACCGCTGGAGGGGAGGGCGGTTCCCGTCCTTTCCTGGAATCTCTAGGGAACTCTGGGAAAAGGGCCTGGAGGGGCTCCTTCCTCGTCCCTGTGGCGGCACTGTGGCCCTCACTCCTTGCTCCTGGCACTTCCTTGCCTGCCTTGGAGCCCATTCTGCTGTTTCCTGTCTGGCTGTCCTGCCCCTGAGACCAAGATGGGACATCCTACAGGCTACCTTGTCCCTACTCCTGCTTGCCCCATGTGCAGGCACATTTCCTGCGCTGCTCCTGAGGGAGCACCTGGAGGGCTCCCTGGTCTCTCCCCCGAGACACATGTGGGGCCTGAGACTGCACACGGCATAGTACATAATGTGCAGTAGACGTGTGGCCACCCTTGTTGTTGCCAGGCTCCTGCCAACAAGGGAAGCAATGGAATGCTCATTGAGTGCCTATGTGCACCTGTTCTGGGGGGCGGGATGTCACTGTCATACCATCTACACTTGGAAAAACTGAGGCTCAGGGACACTAGTGACTTGTTCTGGGGCCTAGAGGGTGGGGCTGGGACTCCAAGTGACGTCTTCCTCAGTGCTCCTCTTTTCTGAGCACACAGTGTACATCTACAGTCTGGTGCAATTTATTCTGTCAAAGAACCATGCCTTGTCAGAAGTCAGAGCCTCCTTCCTCTCTGAGCTTCTCTTTTTGTCCAGGGTTCTGTGTGGGGCAGGGGAGTGTTTGGCCTGGCCACACTGCACCCCGCTGCAGTGGCACAGGGCAGCTTGGGACTTGAGCTTTTTGCATGGGATTGGATTCCCAGGCCAGCTGCCACCTCCGAAGGCATCCTGTCCTACCCGCGTCTCCCTGAAGCCCTTTGGCCAGCTTTTACCTGTGCTGTGCTCTCCCCTGACACCCCATGGCCACAGAGCTGTCTGATGGGGCAGTCACTAGCACATACTGATCAACTCTCCGGTTTATATTATTGATGATTCAGAAACATGAGTGGGCGGCATTATGGAAAGTGTCTGCGTGTGATTCATCAGCCCTTCGATTTACCCTGCTTTTAAAGGACTTTTCCCCACGGTGAGGTGGTGTGTGGGGGTGGATATGCACTGTAGAGAGAGAGACTTCTTTTAACCCGCAGACGCCCGGAACGCTCAAGCCCAATGACCTTTCTTCACTGATTAAAACTCAACATGTCCTCTAAAGTCACACAGAGAGACCCCAGAAGAGGAGAACAAGGGCAGCAGCTGACGCTGATGTGGTCCAAACCACGTGCCAGCCACTAAGCACTTAGCAGGACCTACGGTGTGCTGGTAATCCTCACAGCAATGCTGTAAGAGGCACTGCTAGCCATGACCCTATTATAGAGGAGGAAACTGAGGCACGGGGAAGTTAGAAACTGGGGCAGCTGGATAAGAAGTAGCGCCAGTATTTGGACCACGTGGTTGGACCAGCGTCTGTGACCCAAGTCTGTGACCACGTGGTCGGACCAGCGTCTGTGACCCAAGTCAGCCTGGACAGCTCAACGTCCTTAGAAATTAGGAGCCACATCATGGACTGGCTGGCCAGGCCACCGCTGTGTACTCTACGGAGCTCTGAGCCTCACCAGTACTCCGTAAGCCACCTCCTCGGTTCTCCGCGCACAGGCTGAGCACCTCTTCCCCAGAACACACTAGGCGGTTTTCTCCGCCAATCAACACTGTGCTCTGTGTGGCCAGAGCCCTGTGAGGGGTCTGACCTATCAGCCTTTTCCATTCTCCAGCCACAGGATTGGCTCAGGAGCAGCCACGTGACTCCAGGAGACCCAATGAGAGTCTCTCTGGGATTTGAGGGTGGTGATTAGGAGGAAAGAGGTGCCTTTTTGCTGCTAGTTCGGTGGAATGGGAACAGGGTGAGTGGGCAGCTCTTGGTGTTCTCACATGTCAAGTGCCTGTCTGGGGATGAAGCTCAGAAAGAGGCCATCAGAGGCAAAGCCCAGCAGGTCAGGGATGGACAAAGTCTTCCTGGCAGCACTAGAAGTCATGGGTCCAGTGTCTAAGGCTGGCCCTGCCCCTGGATTTTCCACTTGCGCAGCTAGGAAATCCCTTTGTGCACAAGATAGCCTGAGATGCATTTCTGTTCAGTAGAACCCTAGTGACAGAAGCATGTAGTAAATGCTGTAAGTTATTTATTGATTTGCTTAATTTATTTTTGTTACTGAGGATTGAACCCAGGGCCCCTCCGCACTGAGCTACATCCCCCAGCCCTTTAATTTTTATTTTGAGACAAGATCTCACTAACTCACTAAATGGCCCAGGCTGGGCTTGAGCCTCCCCTGCCTCAGCCTCCCAGCAGGCTGGGATTACGAGCATACCACCAAGCAGGGTGTGGAAGATGATCCTTTTCTAGAAAACTTTCAAAGCATTTTCAGCTCATTGTTGCCAAGGGGCAGGGAATGAAAACAGTACAATTCCCACTTCTGAGATGAAAGTGTGGTAGCCAGGTGGCCGGAGTCTCATGCGCTTCCCTTGCCCACTGCTGTACTTTCAAAGGAGGCAGCTACCTTTGCTCAGCCTCTGCCACTGTCTCCCATTTCTGGTCTACATGGGCGCCGTAGCTGAACCTACCCCAGTCTCACCCTGCCTGGGACAGTGCGGATTTTATGGCTGCATCAGTTTCCCCGCTGACCTCTCCGGTGCCCTATGAGCCTGGGGCAGACAGAGCACGTGGAGAACAGACAAATACAAGACGCCACTCACGGCCTTGCACCCTTCCTGGGGCCCAGTCCCAAGCAGTTGTTATATGTCCTGCCAGGCCCCAGGGACAGGCTTTTCCCAAGTCATCTTTGCAAGTATTGCTGAGCCCCTCGACCCCACCATCTGCTTTCTGAGTACCTTGAGCCCTTCTCCTTCATTTCAGCAAGTTTGTGGGATTCATACAAAATTAACCAGAGGTTCCGTTTCACAGCACTGTGTGAGATCCAGTTCCCACCTGCTGCTGCTGCTGCTGCTGCTGCTGCTGCTGCTGCTGCTGCTGCTGCTGGCTTTGTCCCCCTTATACTCCCCATGATACTCCTACTTCAGCAGACTCCTCTGAGGCCTGCCTGAGTCACAGCCCAAGATGTGGGTGTCAGGAAGTGAAGGACAAGGGCCCAGCAAGCCACACGTGGCTCACAGAAACACCACCCTGGGCTTGAGGACAAAGCCAATTGTTCCATGGGTGATCTTGGTGTCCTCTATGTCCTGTCCCCAGGCCTGCAGCTTCTGCCATACAGTGTGGGAGAGGACCAGGGCACCCTTTGTCCCTTGCTTCCTTGAGGACTGCTGTAGCCCTTGGGCTCTGGCCCAGATGAGGGGACATTGCAATGAATGACATTCAGCTTCTGACCCCAGGGACAGGGACTCCCCAGCTCTGGCCATCTGCCACTCCACCTGCCCTGACAGCTGCTAACTCTTCCCTGAGCAGTCTTATCTGACTGCCTTTTTCAAAGGGACTGGCCCATGCAGGCTGTTTCTGAAAGAAATACCCGGGTGTGGTAACAGCAGAGATAATTAACATTATTTGTAAGACTGGCTCTGTGCTGTAACGAAGGTGATCCTTAGGATACCTCTGCCAGGTGGATACTATTATGATCCCCACTTCAGAGACGTTGGTGGAGGCCAGAGAGGCTAGATTTAACTCTCGGTGTCCCTTGAAGAAAAAGCCACTCAACATCGAAACTACAGCCCTAGGCTGGCGGTGTGGAAGGAAAAGGAGCAGAGGAGAGCGACACAGAACCAGCAGTGGACAAGTGAAGGAACAGTGCTCAAAATGGACAGAGGCTGCACCTGGCCTCACCAGCAGCCAGGGCTACCAGACAAGGTGTCACCAGTGTCAGGCCTCTGGAGGAAGCTAACTTTACTGGGCCACGGGAGCTGAGCCTGTGCCTTTTAGTGCTAGTGGGTGGAGCCACAGGTGGGATCTGACGACTTGTGGCTGCAGAGCTCATCAAAGGCTGGCAGAGATCTTTCTGCCTAAATGTAGCCGGACACAAAAGGCAGGCTGCTGGACTCAGGCTGAGCATTTTCTGCAGTGGGACTCAGCAGCTCAAGACCAGTAGCAGGGAGTGCCGAGTTGGTACAGCCCAGACCTGTGGCTTTTAAGCTGGGGTTGGAGGTGTGGCTTTTTTTTTTTTTTTTTTT
>NDGN011384007.1:0-13646 GCA_002564285.1 Tympanoctomys barrerae | reverse complement strand
CCAATTTGGTTTGAAACTGTCTCATTGCTATTTGTTTCTCAATAAAGTTATGGAAAAAAAAGATCACTACTTGCTTGTTATGGGAGTAC
Organism: Tympanoctomys barrerae; assembly: GCA_002564285.1. NCBI lineage: Eukaryota > Metazoa > Chordata > Mammalia > Rodentia > Octodontidae > Tympanoctomys > Tympanoctomys barrerae. The sequence goes on along the minus strand of NDGN011384007.1, from coordinate 13,557 downwards.
TTCAAGAGGAAGAGCTAAAAGTTGTAAATATATATGGAGCAAACACTGGTGCACCCAACTGTATAGAGCAAATATTCATCCAGACAAGTATGTGATTGAGAATTATTCAAGTCACTGGGGAAGCAGCCATTTAGAAAAATAGACAAAGACTCTACCTCCAGTAGCAGGCATCGTGGTAGCTGTGGGAGTCTATGAACATTATAGCAGTAGCCAGAGATAAGCAAATGAGGAACAATGAACAAATTACAGAAGTAAAGGAGTGGCAAACTTCTCTTCATAACATCAGAATTACTTCCATCTTAATTTAAGTTTAATTTACTAATTTAAGTTGCTAGATTTTATAAATAAAAAGGTATGAAAGAATATCTATAAAATGAAAATGAAAAGTTTTTTGATCCTGGAATGTGTAATATGTTTTTAAGTGTAAATGAAAATTAAACAACTCACATTTGAAAAAAGGTGAGTATACTGGGCTTTGTAACCATTATAAATTTTTCTGTACACAAATAAATAAAACTGAAATATAGATTAAAATATGTGAAACAAAGTGATAGGGTACTAAAATTTAAAGGACACAAATCAATGAGTGAAATATATAAAACATAATATTCAAATATAACAAATATACCATATATTTTAAAATATATCACTATAATATAAAAGTAACTGCTACATTAATCATGATGAAAGTAACTTCCTTATAATCAAGATATACATTTTATTTATTTATTTTTATTTTTAAAAGAGAATAAAAATAGCAAATCAGCACATTAGAAATAATATAGAATTTCACTAGACAACATAATAGGAATTCTACAATGATTATTATATTGCATAATGTTGTGTTCAAATTTTAAATTAATTTCACATACAGAGGAAAAATTTAAACTATGTACTATTGGCAAGGCTTCAATTGAATGAACAGTTTTATAGAGGATAGGAATACGTCAATGTCTCTGCTGAAAAAGGAGAAAAAGTATAAAAGAAAAAAGACATCTATCTATACAGGATCCTAAAGAATCTCATTCTTTTTGTTCCACTAAGAATGCTGAAAAAATGTTATTGATGTTAAAAATTACCACACAGTACAGGGAGAAGGCATACCAACATTCAAGTATCTTCATTACCACATTGTAGGATTCTTGTGGATTGATTTCAACTATGTTTCTTATACATTTTTGTATATATACATTTTTTCTATGAGACTACATTATTTTGAGGAAGAAGAATAATTTAAGGATGAAAAGAAAGAGAACAAAGTGGAAGAAGAGCAAAAGAAATTTATAAGGTAGATTTTCTTGAACAGCCTATCTGCAGTATTAAAATATTATCCATTATTTTCACACATCAGAGATTTTCTCATTGTGGGTAAAGGGTCAAAATTTCTGAGGAAAAGTAAGACTCAGTCAAAAAATCATGCTTGGAAAAAGTGTGAGCTGAACAAAAACCATAGCATATCCCCTGGAACTAATTTTGTGAATTATTCCTGAGAGTGTAACTGTACATTACTTGGAGAAGCAGTAGTAAGGAAATTTTCTTTGTATAATTTCATTTCTGTTTTTCCTCATTTAAACTTGAAGTTCACTAGAAAGAGACTCAAGCAACTTCCCTTATATTTGGGTCTGAGAGAACACTGTCATGCCTTTGTGAGTGTGTTGTGTGTGTATGCCGTTGCTAATGTTCATGATGATTTATTACTTTTTATGTTTTAGATTTTCCATCTTAATTCCTACATCAGCTGTAAGACACAGCTTGCATGTTTCGGGTATTTTGTTAGATCAGTGAATGGTCTCAATATCCTGATAATAACTTCATTTAAACAGATCAACTGGAAGCTGAATTTTTGAGTTGGGTCTTTCCTGAATTAAGTTGTGGCACAATAAAACAGCTTTCTGTTTATTTACCTTTTCTTCTTTAATATACTGAAGATAAATTTTGACTTTCTTTTAGGATTAATGAGGACTGTGCTGGTAATTAAACAAAACACATTCTGAATGTGTCCTAAGATAATATAATTTTGAAATCAAATATTGTGTAGAACTTACATTAAAATACAAAAATGAACATATACACATTTCAATTCACTATACTGTCTGTGGAAAAAACAGCACTGATGCTTTGGTCAGTTTTCCTATTGCCTGGACACAACCCCAAAACCAACAAATTAAATGAGAAGAGGTTTGATTTTGTATCAATGATTTAGGAGATTCACTCATGCTCTGCAGGCTAAAAAGTAGAAAATGCCTGCGGAAGGTGCACAGCACCTTATTTCCTACTGGCTGAGAAGCAGAGCAGGGACTATCTGACAATAGGGCCCAGGATCTACCTATAGTCCCCACCATCACCCCCACAAGCCAGCCAATCACCCTCAGAAGTGTACTCCACCAATCCTCTTGGTGTTTCCCAAGCCAGTCAGGTGGGTATAATCAAACTTCAGCACTGCCTTCGACTCTCATCATCTTGACACCAAACACTTCTTAAACCACATTTAATCTCAAAATAAAACAAGAAGTAAACAATTTCACCAAACATAAGTATGCTGCATACAACTGGAAATGCAGTTCCTTTCATAAAGTCTGGACGATTCCAGCATTTTAAAAAGTCTCAGGGGGGCTGGGGAGATGGCTCAGTGGAATAAGCGCTTCCCTGACAAGTGCAAGGGCCTGAGTTCAATCCCCATTTCCGCTAAATAAATACATAAATAAATAAATAAATAAATAAATAATAAAAGTCTCAGTTAAGTCTCCCCTGAAACCCAAAGTAAACTCTTAGCTGTGAACTTGTGTTAAAATAAAAACACATGGGCTAAGGAGATAGCTTGCCAATCTAAAGCACCTGCCTGGAAAATGCAAGGACCTGGGTTTGATCCCCAGTACCACATGCCAGGCCAATCCAAAAGCGCTATACTGGGCACTGAAATCAGGTGTGGTGATGCACACCTGTAATCCCAGTGCTCAGACTGACTAAGAGTCGAAGCTGCATAGTGAGACTCTGTACCAAATAGATCAATCAATCAAACAATCAATAAGCAAATGCTCACAGAGTAAGCATTTCTACTTCAAAAGGAAGGGATGAAGTAGGGTCGAAAATAAACAGACCAAAGCAAGACTACAAGCAGAGCAGACATTTACTGTAGCTGCGTGTTAAGCATCTAAGTTACATTACATGGTGGTAAGATGTGAGTTCTACAGTTCTTAGGAGGCTCCACCTCTATGGCCTGCTGGCCCAAGCCCACACAGCCTTTCTTTTGAATTGGATGCACTCACAACCTGAAGCTTTCCTCAAAAATATCCCACATTCCTAGTATTTCTGATTTTCTGGGTTTTCCACTTTTGGATTTGTATTTATAGCTTCATACACCAATCTCTTAAGAGCTCCTTCCTTGACCTTCTAAACTTTTCTTGAAATCTAAGTGGAAACCTCCTTGAACTTATAACTCTTGCATTCTGCATCTGGTCAAATCAGCATCCCAAGGATGTCACCAATTGCTACAGTAAGTGGGAGCTGTAGCCAGGCTTAGTTGAAATTTGGTTGTAGCAAACTTAGTGCTTGTACGGCTGAGTGTGATGAAATGAATAACTGGATACCAATTTATAGGATGACTCCTCTCAAGCAGGAGCCCAGGGCCTCTCTTCTCATAAGAAAAGTTTTTACTTTTGAATCTTTGAGCCTGAAATGTGTGGGACCTTGCTGATTCCTAAAGTGCCCTCCAGACACCTGATTTTCATTCTTGTACAAAGTACATAGTTTCTTCTGAATAGTTCTAATTTCGTCCATGGGCATATCTCCTTGGATCCCAATTTTGCACAGGGTTTCTTCCAGCCCAAATTGTAAGTTTTTCCAGTGTTTTTCTCTGGCTTTTCCTGATTCTCAGTGTAAATATAGTGAAAAACAACAAGTAGTGTCCATGTTACAGCCTGACACTGAGTAGCTTTGAAATTTTTTATGCTAGATAAATTAGTCCATCACCTTTTAGCTCAGTTTCCTGAAAAGGACATGGGCAAAATGTAGACAAATTCCTTGCCAGAGTGTGATGCATAGCCTCTAGTTCAGCTACCAGTGGAGTTCTTATTGCTATCTGAAACTCCCTGAGGTTGGTCTGTCTGTCATTCCTATCAGCATGCAGGTTGATTGATTGTGTCAACTTGAGAAGCTAAGAGCTTAACTAAATTGGCTCAGCAATTTCACACCCTAGGATGTGGAGGCCCCACCCTAGAGTGACTTATCACTTAAAGAAAAATGAGGAAGGACAGAGGGTCCCATTCTTCCTTAGAGGAGCTCCAGTCTTCACCATTGGCTTGGACATCTCCTGGCTTCTAGCACAGACTCTTGACTTCTACCTTGGATCTTTCAGCCTTCTGGTGTAGATCATCAGCCTTCTGTCCTAGTTCCATTGGCCTGATACCTCATCTGACTCTCTGGCTGGCCATTGTAAGCCAATCTTGGAATTTCTTATATATTTGTACATCTTATGTTATACCTCTAGTAAAACCCTGACTGATACACAGGTCTTATGATCTCCTATTAGAATCCCTCATGAGCTCTTCTTACAGCATTCTAGAAATTTTCTGGCCTCCTCTCCAAACCTTTTGAAACTCCTCCTGCAAACTAATTCCTAAGTTTCTAAACCACATGGTCAGGTATAGTCACAGCAATGACCCTACTCCTTCATTTTTTTCTGTTTCAGTTAGTTTTTTCTCTAGCTGATTTAAAGCATCCTGTACTCACAGATGTAAAAAGAGAAGAGGATTAATTTTATTCATGCTTTAGGAGACTCAGTTCATGACTGGCAGCCTCTAAGACAGAAACATCAATTGTTGTGGGCCAGCCAGATAGCTCAGCAGACTAAAGCATCTGCTTAGGCAGGCAAAGCAACCAGGATCTGAGCCCCAGGCATGCTGAGATGATGATTGAGACTGGCTATAGTCGCATGTGCCTGTAATCCCAGTGCTTGGGAGGCTGAAAACAGGAGAATCACTATGAGTCCAATCTGTGTAGTGAGACCCTGTAGACTGGGTACTAAGTACATTAAATAAAAACAAAACAAAACAAAACAAAAAAACCATCAATGGTGGCATAGCCAAGTCCACAATTGATAGTGGCTAGGAAGCAGACCAGAGGAACAGTGCTAAAGAAGGGGGACTAGATCACATTGAATATTTAAAGTCATACATCCATGATCCTCCCCTCTCCCATCACATTCAAACATGTGCATCTTTCTCCAATTCCTTTGGGGCACTACAGACCCAATCAAGTTGACCCAATGAAGCTTATCCATCACCACTGGGCAGTAGTTAAAGTGGAAAAAATAGATTTTACTCAGGATTGCTACAATGGGGGCAAAAAGACATACATAAAACTGAGCACAAATTCTAAATAAAACCTGGATTAGAGGGAATTGATAGGCAAGGGTCAGGCTGGGAGCCAGTAAAGAGAAAGTTTCTAAGAGGAATCATCTGAGGTAAGAATTAACTCTGGTTAAAAAGAACAAAACTAGCAAGATTTTTCAGTGAAGCTAAGGTAGAGTGATTAGACATCACCCATGGGCATAGTAGGAGAGGAAGAAACCAGTGAGATGCTGGGGGTGATTTTATATGGAGGATTGGAGTGTTTTGAACTTTATGAGAAAGTACATTGAAACCTAGGAGTAGTTTCCAGTAACTGTTTAAAATTTAGTATAAAAAAACCAAAAAACAAAAAATGAGCTAAAAGCAAACAAAAAAACCCCACCCTAACAACAACTCAACAACTGGACACTTCAATCAAGACTTTCAAGCAGCTAAGATTGAAGTAAAGTATTGCCTTAGTAGTTAGCTTTATAATGCATATATAATATTCAGTAATATATATATGTATATATTACTATTAAATAATAAAGCACACACACACACACACACACACACACACAGAATTTCAGCATGCCAAAACTCCTCTGTAGTACAGAAACTTTGGGATCTATGCTGTCCCGTGTATTTGACAATTTTGAGCCTCCGCCCATGGTACCTGTTGAAAACACGATCCTTCAGTCACAGAAGAGTCCGTTTAGCTCTGACCTGGCCCCAACTGGAAGTCTCTGAGAAGATTAGTGATGCTACTTGGCATGCTGTTCCTTAAAAACATTTCCAATACCTAAATGATGAAGATTATTTTTACGGTTGCTTTATTTTAAAGAAAATTGAGCGTTTTGTTTTCTGGATTCCTCTCAAATTGCTTAGGAAAAATTAAAGGTGAGTAACAAACTGACTTATACAAGGAAACCACACGATAAATATCATGTAGTTTAGATTTTCCTTTTGTACTGCTATTCCATCTCCTGCATCTTATAGATGATTTACATTTTAGACTCAATTTTTCTAATGTCCTCAAAGTTCATAGCAATAACTTCTAACATTGTGAGGCATTTTTGTTCTTCTAGACCAAGAGATTTTGTCTGTTTTGTTTATGTTCAGTACTTAAGACTTGTGAGTATCTAGAACATTGGAAGAACTATTGAATGAATGGGTAAAATTCATTATAACCTTTGGAACTGGGTACACTCTAACAATCCTACTACTGGGTAGTAGGATACATCCTTAAGAAATAAATTCAAAATGTCAAAGACATCATCACTCCCATGTTCACTGCAGTATTGTCCACAATAGTCAAGAAGTAAAAACAACCTATGTGCCTATCAACTGATGAACAAAGAAAATGTGGTATACATATACACTGGAATACTATTCAACCATGGAAAGAATGAAATACTATTATTTGCAACAATGTGTATAGCTGAAGATCATTATATTAAGTGAAATAAACCAGGTACAGAAAGATAAATATCATGTCTTCTCACTCATAGGAGGAATCGCTGCAAAAGCTGAGACTACAATGGTAGTTACCAGAGGCTGGGGAGTATGTGGGGTAAGGAAAGAGAAAGGCTGGTCCATGTGTTCTAAGTTACAGTTACAACCAAAATGTTTTGCATGCTGTTGCATAGTGTGGAGGCTACTGATGACATGTATGCCCTGCATACTTTAAAAAAGCTACAAGAAATGATTTTGAATGTTTTCTCCCAAGGAGATGATGTTTGAAGAGTTGTAGGTAGTTTCATTCAATCACTACACAGTATACACATGTACTAGTGTATCACATGGTACCCACTGATACGTAAATTTCTATTTTTATGTATAAATTAAAATAAACTTAAAGATAAACATTGAAATGGAAAATGAATCAACACTTTTTCTATAGGGTCTATAAAGAATTTCTGACTTCAGTAAAATAAACTGTATAATGTGTACTCTCTTTTGATTTTATTAGAAAAATCAATCAAAACTTATGTATGTGCCTAAATACAATTTATAAATATATGTGACTTTAAAACACAATATACATATTCTGGTTTCTCTTCAGATCATATACATCTTTCACTTCTTAAAATACAATACACCCAGTTAAATTTTAGTAATAAAATCACACATATATTGTAATTAGTTATTTTGGAAAATGAACTATACAATGGTACTATAATTAAATGGAGGCACTAAATGCCTATGGAAAAGTTCAATTTTATGATTCTTTCCATCAGCCATTATTTCTTTTAAATTAGAAATATTAGATAAAGGCTCTGGTATTCACTGCCCTGAAAATTTAATGTTTTGTAACAGATTACATACCTAATGTAAGTCGGTAAATGTCTCGCTAAGGACATAGTTTCTTAGCAGAATTCAATGTGGTGGCTTCTGCTTTAAAAGTTTATCTAAAAGACACATTATTAGAAACCTCTTCCTTGTACAGGAATCTTTCTGGGTTGTTTACATAGGTATAACAGAGTGATGTGCTGGATACAAATTGTTTCAGTTGGAAAGGGCTCTGCCAAAGAAAACAGACAGGCAGCTGTTTGCATAGTGCATAATTTTTTTTGTTAAATATGGCTGCACCTGTGTAAACACAAACTTTATTTCCAAGAAGTACCCCTGCAGCTGCAAAGACTTTCAGACACAGCCAGAACCGTTATTTTTATTATGCCATGTAATGTATGTAATAGCTTTAGGTCAGTTGTCAATCTCGAAATCATATAAGAAGGTTCATTTATTTTAATATAGAGATTTTATTGTATTTTCTCCAAAACCTTAATATGAAGTTGGATTTATTTCCTATTTGTACAGCATAATGACTGAATTTTAGAAGTTGTGATTAATCAAGGAATAATGCTCCAATCCTGTGAAGCACATGAAAGAGAGCAATATTAATTAATTCATTCATTCATTTGTTCATTCGTTCATTCATATCTTCTTTCATTTTCTCCAGAGTCAAGAAAGAAATATAACAATTTGAAATATAAAACCTTATTATTATTTTTTAAAAATCTTTACTTTTGTTGCTAAAAGTAACCCTAATTATATGGCAAAACTACAATCATGAGATTGCCCCCCAAAAAGAGAATATTTCCTTCCCTATATAGCAGTACTGAAACACTTCTCAGAAAAGCTGTGAACTTTATTTATATGCAGTGAATTGTGCACCAATTCTAAATTATTTTGAATTATTAGAAAATAACTCTACTTTTCAAATTTAACATATTTATGTATTTGTTTATTTTACCATGTTATTTAATTTTATCCTTCATATGCCACTTTGAACTTCATGGAAATACAACTGGAAAATTAAGATTACACATATTTAGGTATACAATATTGTATTTTCATATATGCAAATTTTAAAATGATTATTTCTGTGAAGTTAGTAACATAGCCATCATCTCACATGGTTAGTGTGTGTGTGTGTGTGTGTGTGTGTGTGCAACATTTAAGATCTACCAGAAAATTGCAAAGATAAAATGCATTATATGAACTATAATGATCATGCTGAACATTAATTTGCCAGAACTTATTTGAATGTTTGTTTCTTTGACCTGTGTGTGCCCATTTCCACATTTCTCTGTCCAACTCATAGTAACCACAGTTCTCTCTGTTTCTGTGAGTTAGACTCTTTTAGCTTTCACATAGAAATAAAATCACGCACCCGCATTTGTCAGCCTGGCTAGTTCACTGATCACTAGATGAGGGATTGTGGATAGCATGCACATTACAATATTTGGAACAAGGAAATGATCAAAGGAAACTGCAACTTAATGAATTTGCATAGTTTTTCCATGTAGTAATATAATAAAAGATGGGTCATAAAACTCTACACTGTACAGTCTGATCAGTAAAAGTGACAGGTTTGTACTAATAAGATATAGTGTACAAAAGGATGTTGACATTCTATAAACAAAATGTACAGAAGTATATGAAACTAAACAACCAAACAAAAAAGAAAGGTAGCCTGAGCAGTTGATGGTGAGTCCAAAGAGTTGTCAAACAGGTAGGGAAGTATATGAGGAATATCCATAATCTTTTGCCATTTTATCTTCCCCTTATCCTTGCGATACTTTCAGGATGCACGTGTCAGTGTGCTTGGTGCTGTGCCTTAAATCTTGCAGGGTTTCTTAGCTGTTTTTCATTCATTGTTCTTTTTTCTCCTTTGACTGGATAATATATGACTTGTCTTTGAGTACAAAGATTGTTTCCTCTTGTGCAGTCTGCTGTTGAAGCTGTCTATTGCACTTTTCATTTTATTTAATATATTCTATCTCTTCGGGATGTTTCAGCCATTCTCTGCTGTGTTTGTGACTTGCTACGGGCCTGAAACATTGCATCCAGTTCACCATAGACTGAAACCTCTGATACCAACTGTTTCTTCTTTAAACAATTTATTTAGGTGTTTTGTGACAGAGACATGAAACTATCTAACACACTACTGAAGCACGTGGATCCTTCAGTGCTTTGGGTGCATCAAGGGAATGAGGCTCTTGGGTAGAGAAAGTTAGTTGCTCACTACACCCTCATGTTCCCTCATGAGGAGAAATCTCAGGCACAGGGTCTCTCTGTTGGTACTGGGCTCAGCAGCACAGGGTAGGCATAACGTGGATAAAGCAAAAATGTTCATCTCTGCCTGTTTAAGGCATACTTTCTTGTATTCTTTTATTCCAAAAGATTCAATTTCCAGACTCTAACAAAAACATTTTGCCTATGCATAATTGTAAAATTAACAATTCATTGTGGAGGGGGGAATATCACAGCTATTGCTACTACAGCGTTCTGTTGAGATTTTTCCATCACTAGGCTCCTTCATACACTTTTAAGTGTATTTCTAGAAGGTCTACATATGTACGGATACATGGTTTACGAACTATCTATAGTCTCTGTCTTTTGGGGCAGTCAAGCACATTCTGTCCTGCTTCTTAGAAAAATGACCTCCTTTTCTGTATTCAAGAGTAAAGTGTGAATTGATCCTTATAAAAGTTTTATAAAAAACATATAGGTGATAATTTCTCTCCAGGTGTCTCTGAGGTGTCTACAAGGTGTCAACTCTGTTTATAACACTACAAAGACATCATTTGTTAATGAAGATTGTGCTAAATCATCAAGGGGTAATAAAATATTTCCAAAGCACAAAAAGAAGGAAAATGGTAGATTATAAGAAATCAATGAATACGTCCTATACTCTCCATTATTATTATTTTGAAATAATTTGCTTGTTTATTTATTTATTTATTTATTTATTTACTTGGTGCAAGGTCTCATTATGCAGTTCAGACTCACAGTGATTCTCTTGTCTCAGCCTTTCCAGTGCTGGGATTACAGGTGTGTGCCACCACACCTGGCTTCAGTGGCCAGCTCAGCACAGGGTTAGCCCAGCATGTGGTATGCAGAATTGAACCTGGCTCCTTGCACTTGCCAGGCAGGCACTTAGACTGTGAGCTACCTCCTCAGTCACTATATACTCCATTATACTTAACCTTCAGGAAGTCACCATTTCTTGTTCCAATATCAAAAGAGGATACCTATAATTATCTGGAAAGACTATTAAAATACCTCTACTTTTCCCAACATCTGTTTGATTTTCTTCATATATCTGAATTAAATAACAAAGACTAATTCTGACCCAGATATTATTGAAATTGGTAAAAGTGAAAATAAAAAAAACCTAATAATCATTGTATCATATACTTATTATTTTCTGAATTAATATGTAACAACTTAAAATTTTTCAACAGACGTTTCTTCATAGGAAAAATGTCATTTCCATCCAAAATACATTTTAGAGTGAAAAGAACTTTGAGACAAAAGAGTTTGAGATCTTTTGTAGCAGGTTGTTTTTATGTGCCCAAGTTGTATTAAAAGAATAGTTGTGGGGCCAGGGAGATGGCTCAGTGGAATAAGCACTTCTCTGGCAAGCGCAAGGGCCTGAGTTCAATACCCAGTTCTGAAAAAAAAGAATAGTTGAAAAGACAAAGCACTAAGTTGACTCTTTTTCATATGAAAAGTAGGTAGAACCCTCATGAAGTTATTTGTATGCTCCTAACATTTTCTCATAAAATTCTGTAATGTTATGAGAAAACATTTATGGCCTTATTTTTTTGGAGATGCCTATGAACTCAAGAAACAAACATACTGAAAGTGAAATTTTGCATGCCCTAATACCATACTTTTTTCCTCAGAGCTTGATGAAGCAATAATACTGTGCAACTATTTCTGTGATTAAAACATGAATATTTATTATGTTACCATAAAACATCCTAGGAGGATCAATTCAAATCATTTTGCAAGTTTAAACTCTCTTTGACTCTACAGATCACATTGGGGGAAGACTTTTTACAGAAAGCAAGGAATATGTTTATAAAAACTTAATTATATTTACCAAACCATGTGCTTTAGTTTATCGAGAAACCAAATTTTAACATTTTTAATATATGCTCATATTTTTTGTAAGTACAATTACCAATTTCATTTCCAACCATAGTGTGCAACAATATTCTAAGAGTACAATCCACTGTCATTCATAAATGATTACCGGTGGAAATGTACTGTTGGCTCTCCTGGACGGGAAGATCACTGCTGGCTCTGCTGTATGCTTTCTCTGTCATTTGTTGGCTTTACTACTACACTCTAAAATCAGATTTCCCAATAGGGAAGCTGTCTCAGCCTGTGTGGGGGTCAAGAAAAACCTTTCTATGATGAGAGCATGCTCCATATGTTTAAGTGTTACACTCAACATCTTGTCTTGTGATGCTCATATTACTTCCAATGTTAGCCTTTTCCACACTGATTACAGTTTACCAGTTCCTCATACCCTGTAGCTTGTCATTATTCCCTCAGTGATCCTCTTTCCTTTTTACTTCCAGGTGTTCTGTTTCTTCAGTGTTTTCTGTAAATTTTCATTTTTATGAATGTTAATTTCATTCTTGAAGGATATTTTAGTGATGTCTAAAATGAGGTGATGTGCTCCAGGGCAGTGTGGAAGATAATACATTAAGGCACGGGGAAGTATCAGCACTACTATTCGGATGCATTTTTGCTTCATCCTTGAAATTTTATTTTAAAATGCATTATAATGGTTAAAGTGTACTAGTTTGAGGAGAACAAATATGTTTTATACATAAATGTTAGTGTTCTAGAACTTATTTATAATGATATATAAAATAAAAATTTATCTTTTGAAGGTGATACAGGTCTCAGTGTCTTTTGAAAGTACTTGTGGTTTTACTAAACCTACTATTAAGGTGTTCACAGTAACTTGTTCCTGATTTGCCATATGTAAAGTGGTAGAATTAAATGCAACCTAAAAAGATGATCTAATTCCAACTTTGGATTTTATCAATCAAGAAGATATTCCTTAGAACATTAAGGAACCTAGTTAAGATTATATAACTATTTGGCATTTAAACCTAACCTCTCAATTCCTAATATACCAAAAACAACTACACTAGGAACAATCTGAAGTATGCTGAGGATAATAGTGGAATATTGATGAAATAACAGATTTCATCAATGGTTTATGGATTTATTGCTGACTTTTTGTTTTTTATTTTAAAGGAAACAAGAAATAATAAAATTTAGAAATGATATAGAATTTCAAAATAAGATGACAGGAATTTAACATGGTTGTTCATCATTGTCTTCAAAGTAGTTGTTCAGATTATCAGATACAAGCGTATAAAATTGGTTAAAAAAGAAAAGAAAAAGAATGTTAAGCATTAACTGCAGATTCCTCAAAAAACTAGGATTAGAGGTCCCATTCAACCTAGCTATTTCTCTTCTGGATATTTTTTCAGAAGAAATGAAAATGTACCACAGTGATATATACAGACCCATGTGTATTTATAGGAGCATAATTTGTCATGCTAAGCCTAGAAATGCACAAATGCCCATCAACTGAAGGATAGATAAAAAGATGTGGTATTTGTATACAGTGGAGTACTACTCAGCTATAAAGAAAGATAAATTTGAGGCTTTTATAGGTAAACAGATGCAACTAGAGGTTATATTCATAAGTGAAATAAATCAGACCTTCATGGGCAAACATTGTATTGTCTCCCTAGTGTAAGAACCTGAAAGAATAAACTCCAAAAAGTGGAATAGATACTGTGAAAGAGAAAGAAACTGCTCTAAAGGAAAGAACAAAGCTGGGATGAGGAAAAGGAGAAAAGAAAGTATATATATATATATATATATATACTTTCTTTTCTCCTTT
>NDGN011384005.1:0-17835 GCA_002564285.1 Tympanoctomys barrerae | reverse complement strand
AGTCCCTCCTTTCTTGATTTTCTTTTTTCATGTGTTTCCTTTTTAATAATTTCTTTTGCCATATCTGCTGTTATGTCTAATCTGGCATGAATCCAATTCATTTTATATTTTTATCTCATGCCTCATTTTTTATCTCTAGAAGTTTGATTTGTATGTTTGTTTGTTTGTTTGTTTGTTTTTTCCAGTACTGGGAATCAAACTTGTAACCTCATGCTTGCCAGGCAGGTGCTGTGCCACTGAGCTAAATCTCCAGCCTTGCATCTCTTCAAACTTCCATGTTTCTATGCACCTTCTGAATACAGGACATTGTATAATGACTATTTTAATATCCTTGTCTGCTAATTGTGACATCTATGTGGGTTCTAATTCAGTTTTGATATATTGATTTTTCTTCTCCATATAAGAGGATTTTTCTTATATTCTTAAAAATATGCAGTAAATTTTAATGGGATTCTGGACATTGTGATTGGTATTTTTGCATTTTTAGAGACATTCTTAAGGTTCTTTCCAGGCTGAACTTAGTTATATGGAAATAGTTTGCTTCTCTGTCTTTCTTTCGTTGTTTGCTGAGCAGGATGGAGCTATGGCAGGACAGAGCGTTGGCTGCAGAGAAAAGGCCTTTGCATGTAGTCTCCAAACCACTCTGCCAATTGTGGCTTCCAGTTTGGTGGGAAGTGGGCAGTGCTCTGGGCCCTGTGTAAGTGCCGGGCACTGCCTCTTACATTTTGTAGATGATTCCTGTCCTGCCTTTGGGTGGTTTTCTCAGCCTCAACTGAATACTTGGGTGTGACTTTCTAAAAATTACCACATCTCTCTCCCTTCTCTGCCTCTCCCCTTTTCTCTGTTTGATTGGTCATGTAATCCCTGGCCATCTGAGGCCTTCTTAAATTCTCCTTTTCAGATCCTCAACTCAGGGCGTCTGATGGATGCTTCCTGTTCCTCCCTCCCTGTGTCACCCTGGAAGCACTCTTAAGTCCCAAGTTGAGGCACCTCTGGCATTTCCTTTGTTTGAGTTTAGCTTCCCAGGAATTACCATCCCTTTTCATTTGGAGATCCTATTCAGTGTCATGAGACTCTCATTTCATGTATCTGGTCTACCATTTCTTTGGATGTCTTTGGTAAACCTAGTCCTCATCAATTCACCTTGGTCAGAATCAGAAGCCTGAGTTATTACTATTTTGAACATTGGTAGTCCTAGCTGAGTGAAGGATGGAAAAAGGGAGAGAACACGGATGGTGAAGAGGGGGAGGTGCTGCAGTGAGGTTGATGGGGAGAGTTTAATTCTGTAGTTGCCATTGACCAGCGCTCTGTGCCAGGCTGCAGCAGGGACTGAGTAGGATAATTCATAGCCCCTGCTCACAAGGAGTCCACAGTCTGAAGGGCTGAGGAAAAGTGTATAGCTGTTTGCATTAGGAAATAAGGCTGCTCAGACAAGGCTGATGTTTCATGTTTCCAAACTATGAGGAATTAGGTTCGTTTCAACGTTTTTCATTGAATGCAATTATGAATGCTGTTCCAGGAAGGCCTATAGATTAGAAGAGATTTGTGCAGTCATTTGGGAAATGGGGGTTCATTCTGCGCGGAGGTTATAGGAAGGAGCTTGAGATGCGGGGAGAGATGCCCCATAGACGAACCGGTCACCCCCTTACCACTGGGAGCCTGGGTGTCCACAGGCTCGCATCTGTGGGGCATCTCTCCCCACATCTAGTGCCCAGAAGGGTCCCTGGAACCAAGGAGGCGGTTGGCAAGGGTGGCATCACCATGTTTGGACAGGATGAGCCCGTGTCTGTGCCCAGCAGGACTCTCTCAGGCGCACTGCATGAGATCCTCATCCCTAGGCCTGCCAGGCTAGAGCAGTGGGTATTGGGTGCAGTGAACTGGAGTGCGCTTGCCTGCCTCCAAGAAGCGGCTTTCTCCCTGCCTCGGGAGTCTTTCCTGTTTCCCAGAGGAATTGAAAACATCAAACCACAGTGATATATTTGCACCCATGTTTACAGAAGTACAATTTGTAATAATAGCTATCTCTTGGAAACAACCCAAATGCACAACCTTGGAATAGATAAGAAGATGCGGTTTTTATACAATAGATTACTACTCAGCCATAAAGAGGGATAAACTGGAGACTTCTGTGGGTAAATGGGTGCAACTTGAGCCACGAGAGAAATTAATCATAATCACATGTGCACACATTGTATCATCTTCCGGGGATGAGAAATTGAAAGACTAAATAAGGTCCAAAAAGTATAATGGATTGTGAAGTGGGAAGGAATCATTCAAAAGGAAAGAGGAACTAGCATGGGGGAAGAGTGAAAGAAGAAAGGGGAAAAAAAAAATCTGAGTTAGATATACTACTAATTTCTTATAGTTCAATTAAAAGATAGGTTTGTGTTATTATCATTTGGAGTTAATATCTTTTCATGCCCATATTTTATACTCTGAGTAACTATTTTGAAGATAACAATATGCAGCATATTAACTTTTATTCTCTTATTACTTTGTTGTGAAATTTTGTGTGGTTTTTCTATAAAATAAAAAAACAAACAAACAGTTTCTCATGCTTGGCAGTGAAAGAGTTAGCTGTGGCAGCAGGAAGAGAAGGGCTGAGGGCCCAGGAGGCCCCGGGAGAGGGGGGCACTGAGTGACGGGGCACCAGTGCAGGCTGTGAGCCTCAGTGGAGCCCAAGTGGCATCTTTTGGAATCTGGACCAGTGGCTTGGGGACCTCAGAGAGCCCCACACAGCAAAGCTTTTCCTGCTCTGTGAGGGTGAAAACTGTATCCGCTCACATCCCACCTACCCTGAATCAGCGGCTGCAGTAGAGGCCAGGCCGGTGCTGTGTGCTGGCTCGCCTTGCCCCAGCCTTCAGGGCATCCTGGGGTGATCTAAGGTCTTAGCAACTCAGGGCAGTAGGATGCCAATGTGCTGGGTGCCACGTATGTGGTGTTTGTGCTGCCTTTGTTTTAAGAATGATATAGCTGATACCTGTTTTAGGATAAGAAGCCAAGATTGCAGAGGTGAAGGGAGTTGTCCATGGTTGGGATGTGGCCCAAAGGTACCCTGAAAACCCCTTTCTTTTCTCAGATGTTCTATGATTGCCACTGGGCACTGGCACTGGGCCTATCTGGGAAGCCAGTTGGGGCTGTTGGTGGCCTTGCACTGGAGTTCTCGACCCTGGGTTGGCTTAGCCACTGCAGGAAGCACTCACTCTCAGGCCTTGCATTGGTCATGGTTGAGTGGCCTGCGTGACAGTAACAGACAGTCCCTGAGCCTCACCAGCAGAGGTGAGGCTGCATGTTTTCTTGGGCCGTCCTGGGGCTCTGCTCCCTGGGGTCCCCTTCTTCACTGCAGACCCAGGCTGGCTAACAGCCACCATCCAAGCTGCTGGAGATGCTGATGGGAGGAGACTGAGCTGGAAAGCTGGATCCAGCCCTGAGCTTTCTGCTTGGAAGGGATGCGCAGCACAGCCCGTCCCAGATCACCCTCTGCTTGGGGGCCCAACTCTACATGCAGGAGGTCCCTGTGTGTCACTCCTGAGTTGGGCTGGGTTTCTCAGAGGGGAAGGGTAGTCCCTTCCTCTAGGAGCACACCGTGCAGTGGAGGAGTAATCATAGATTGAGAGAGGAACACCTCAGGTGGGAGGACTGATACAGCAAGCATGGGGCTGTGGGTGCCTGCGGGTGGTTTTCAGTGGGGCCCCATGAAGCGCTAGGGACCCAGAGCAGGTCCTGGGTGCAGGCTGCATCCCTTTGGCTCTCCCCCACAGGAGCAGGTCTGGCTAGTGGGTGTGGTAGGCTCTAGCAGTCACCTACCTAGGAGCCTAGCAAGGCTTGGTCCTTGTTGCGTCTCCTGTGATCTACCAAGCCTGGGCTGTCCAGGCTTCTCCCTGCAGCAGCACTTGAGTCTCCCCTTAGGAATGAATCAGCTCCATTCTCAATGAACAAAAGCTCCAGGGTTGCCAGGGAGATGTAGGGGTTACTGCTTGTGCTTCTGGAAGCTGAGCTCTTTCTGGGTCAGGGTGAGACGGTGGCACACAGAACCCTGGGCCTGGAGTCCAGGCCCAAGGAAGATAGGGCTGGGTAGGCATCAGCATGGTCCCTGTGGGAGTTCTTGTCAGGTGGGCTTCACGTGGCTCTGAGGCAGCAGAGGCTCTGGCTTGGGCACACTTGGCTTGGACCACAGCCCTGCCAATTGATGGCTGTGTGATGTTAGGCCCCGCCACCTGTACATTTCCTTCACTGAGCTTGGGATCCTGATGGTTCACAGAGCCTGTGCTGTTCCTGAGGTCAGAGGCAGATGGCCTCTCCACACATTTACCGTGTAGTGTGGGCAGGGCTAGGAACCTGGGCTCAGACGTGATATGGTGTGGCCCTGCCTGGAGCAGGCCATCATGCCCTGTGCTGGCTCCTCACTAGTGTCATTGCTGATGTTCTTGAAGACAGGAGCTCTGCTGGCCTAGAGAAGAGATGCCAGCCTGGGTCTGGAACATTTCTGGGGAATAGAAGTGTGGGGAGTCCTTTCAGGCTGAACCTGAGGATTGAGTTGCATTCTGGCTGTGACTCTCAGGGTGCAGAGGTCCCAAGAAGATTTCCTGAACCAGCAAAGCTGCCTGCATGGCTTTGGGACCATTGTGGAATCAGTCCAAGGACGGCATGGTTCCTGTACCTCTCTTAGCAGGTCATGGAGCAGGTACTACGGAGTTGAGCAGGGCTCTGGGCTGATCCCTCAGAGGCTGGGTCCTGGTGTGGAGCAGGGCCGCTTAGTTACCAACTTACCTTTCTTGAGACAGAATAGCCAATAGTCGTAAATTAAAGGAGGAAAGGCTTATTTCAGCTTGCAGTTTGTAGAGGTTTTGTCCATGGTTGGCTGGCTCCAAGATAAAGTGTCTTGGTGGAGGAGAAACAGTCCATGGGAGTGTATGCAAGAGACAGTGAAGGGAAGCAGCAGCAGCAACCCCCCTTTCCCTTTTATCCCATCTAGGCTACCAGCCTTGTGGGTGGTGCTACCCACACCCAGGATGGGCCTTCTCATTATCCACATCCAAAACTGGGCTAAACCAATCAGTGGGCTAATCCAGTACCACACATGCTTTTCCATATTCATATAGCTCCAGCCTCCTCCTGAAAGCTCTATCTAGGAGCACAGAAGGCTTGGGGGAGGGGGAGACATCTAGGTAAGCCACAGCAGGTGCCTTCTCTGGAAAAGACCCTCTTGTCCACTCCAGTCACACAGGTGCAGAAGCTTGGGCTAGATAAAGGCAGAGTTGGGGCTCCTCCAGACATGAGCAGGGGCTCCTCCATGCATGCACACGCATTAGGGAGAGATGTGGTGGCTTGGGTTTCTCCTGGTGTTTGGGGTGGGTGGGGGTGCCATGTATGCCATGGGGAGTTGGGAGGAATTCGAGGGCTCTTCTTGGAGCTTTCTGTTGGGGTCATGGATGCTGTGCGTTGGGGTAGGCAGCAGGACCTTGGGTCATAGGGGTATTAGAAGAGGATCTTGATGAGGGAAGGCTTGGGGCCAGCAGGCATGAGATGGGTCATCAGTGCCCACCCCTGGCAAAGCTATGAGAGCTGGAGGCATGAGAGCTGGCTGGGGGTGTGGGGCAAGGGGCTGAGCCACAGCAGCAAAGCAGCCAGGCATGGGAGGCTGGGCAGCAGGTTGGTGAGCCTCAGGGCCCTGAGGGCCATTTGCAGAGCCTCAGGGCCATTACTTGCTGTTGTCACTGGGAAACTTGCAAAATGAAAATTAACTGTTGGAGAAGATGATTCGTCTGATGTTTAACCAGGAAAAGCATTTGATCGCTGTAAAATGTTGGTTTCCTCTTCCCTGTCAACACGGGAAGACAAGCTTGGATCAGAACCCATAGAACCTCAGTGTTCTCTGTGGCAGCCTGGGAAGTGGGTCTGATTTCATGCATGGGACAAGAACAGATTGGTGTTAAGACCCAGGGCCCTGCGTTCAAATCCAGGCTGACCCACTTAGAAGCTTTGTGCCTGTGGCTAAGCCTTAGTGTCCTCATCTGTGAAATAGGAGATTTTCCCTGGCCAAGTCTTGCATTTTATTTAATTAATTAATTTATTTTTAAGTCTTGCATTTTAAAGCATGTGGTACAGTGCCTGGCACAAGTCAGTAGGGTTGGGTGCAGCTCAAGTGAGCAGAGGCTAATGGTCAGTGGTGGGGGTGGGTGGGGAGCCAGGACTGGGGTTAAAAGGAAGTGATGGGGGTGGGGAGAGGAGACAAACAAGAGTCTTTTCTTTCTCTTCCTCCGCTTCTTCCTCCTCCTCTTCCTTGTCTTTCTCATCCTCCTCCTTTTCCTTTTCCTCTTCCTCTTCTACTTTTTTTTTTTTTTTTTTTTTTTTTTTNCTTGGGATTGAACCGGGGCCTTGTCCTACCCCCAAGCTAAATCCCTGAGACTAAGTTTCTAAGAGGAGGCTGTGCTTGAGGCTGTAGGGAGTGGTGCATGGCCAGGGCCATGGCTCCTTGCTAAATTGTGGCAAGGAAGAAAAGGGATGGAAAGGACACGTCTCACCTGATTGGCCCTGGCCCTTAGTGACAGATAGCAGTGTTCAGGGACATCCTGGGGGCCAGGAGTAGCCCTTCTCCCCTAGGAGCAGAGAGCAGTGGCTGCGGAGGAAGGGGTGTGGTGACGCCAGGCGAGGGGAGGTCTCTGTGTTGGGCGTCTGTCTGCCCGCATGCCTGCCTCTCTGTTGCTCTGAAGGAGGCAGGGGCTGGGCCTGCAGCTGCCTGGGCAGAGCGGCTCCTGCGTGGGACACGGCTCTTCTTTCTGCGCACAGACTCCAAGCTTCGCTGTGACCTTGCTCCGTGGTCAGCGTCAGCATGCAGCCTGGGCTAGGGGCTCCCATCCCCACTGTGGGCAGGAGCCAGGAGGCCTGTGCTTCAGGGGCATCAGGCAGCCTCCAGGGGTGTTCAGGGACTGGGGCCTGCTCGGGACAGCCACTCAGAGGAGATTGAGACTTCAAGCAGGGAAGCGTCCCAGGGACCTGCATCAAGGTGTAAGGGGTGGCAGGGACTGTGCAGTGGGGTACAGATTCCAGGCCCTGGGGGCAGGGGCATGTGAGGCACAAGAGGACAGACAGGGAGTGGCAGGCTGTGTCCAGGTCAGCGCGGTGCTACAGAGACCCTGCGGGGAGTGGTCAAGTGTCCAAGGGCTGAGGCTGAGGATGGGTGCTGCTGCAGCGGAGATGGACATGTGGGTGCCCAGCTGGTGTCCCTGGGCCAGCCTGAGCAGTTAGAGTTAGAAGACCCTCAGGAAAGTGAGGTGGAGGATCATTTCAAGGTCCTGCTAAAACCCAGAACTCCCAAACAGAAAGCCTCAACCCTGCAGGTGAGTGGCCTGGGTCTGCTCCTGGCTCTTTTGGGGTCCTGGACAGGTTCCAGCCCTCTCCTGATGGCTGCATGCTCCTGTGCAGAATGAGAGCCACCCCTTCCTGTCCACAGGAAGCAGCCCAGGATGTCCCTATCTGCTAACCCAGCACAGAGGGGTGGGGCAGGGGAAGCAGGCCAGTCTCCAAAGCTGGCGCACAAACATGCACACTTGCCTTACATTTATGACCATTAATATTATAATCCAACTCTTAGTGAACATTTGATGTGTGCCAGGCATTGTCCTAAGAACTTGACAGATACTAACTCACTTCTCAGCACAGCCTGAGGAGGGAGGTGTAGAAACTGAGGCAAGAGAGGCAAGGTCACACAGCTAGTGAGTGGCACAGCTGGGATTCGAGCCCGGACACTGGGGTCCACGATGTGGTTTGCGGGGCAGTGACCCAGGGACCCCAGGAGCTGCAGCCTGGATCACAGCCAGCCAGTGTGCAGGCGGCAGTGCGGGGTCCTGGTTCTGGAGGATGGGAGAGGTTGGTTACTCCTCCATGCTTCCTGTCCCCAGCTGGGGTCACCCAGGGCCCTGGTACCCAACGCTGGTGCACACTTTAGGGCGCAGGAAATGGAATGCGGAGTCTCTCCCTGAGTCCACTCTCAGCACCAAATCTGTTCTAGCGGATGAAATGCAGGGGGCGTCATGCCAGATGAATGGATAAATGACCGCCCGGCTTTGGCAGGCTGGCGGTGGCGGCAGTGAGAAGCCTCATTATGCACAGCTCCGCCTCCAAGAAGCCTGCGCGGTCGCCGGGCGCCCGGGCCCGCGAACAGAGCATTAAATTGTTGCAAATGGCTCCCGTTCACTCGCAGAACAAAGATGTTTTCTCCGGAATAAATCGCCTCCCTTGCAGCGCGCCGGGCCTCGAGTTCCCACACAGGCAGCCTCTGAGGGAGCTAGTGGGGGAGGGCACTCGGGCCTGGGAACCCGGAGCCTAGAGCCCGGCTTCCTGCGGCCTCTGTCCCCGTGCTTTGTACCAGGTCTCTACAGCTCTGGGGTCCACGGGCAATTTGGACTTGCGTGGGCCACTAGGGAGGCGGTGGAGGAAGGTGGGTTGGGTGCAGGAGAGGCAGTGTTGCCTGGTGTGTCAGCACCTGTGTATGTGCATTGCTGGCTGATTGTGTAGTGAGCAGGCACGTCTCTTAACCTTTCTGAGCTTGGTTTGTTTAGAGGTGAGGCTGTGATAGGAGTTTGCAGGGACCATGAATGAAAGACCTAGGTGGGCAAGGCCACTGCTGTCTTTGGATGTGTGTGTGGGCATGGTGTGGCTCTACCTCCTCTGGGGGCAGCCCTCAGTCCAGGCAGTGGGTGGCCTAGGGACCCTGGAGGCTGCAGTGCCTGGACCTCATCTAGTGGCCTGGGACCTTGGATGGACCCAAAGGCCTAAATGTGGCTGGAGGCTCCCCTTTCTGAGCTCCCAAAGTCTGGGTTTTATCCCCTTATCCTCTGGCTGGGTGGAATCAAAATCTCTGATGAGAGATGGGCATGGAAGCTGAGGCAGGAGGATCAAAAGTTTGAGCTGGGCTTGGCCTATTTAGCAAAGACCTTATCTTGAAATAAAAAATTAAAAAGGGCTGGAAATGTAGCTCAGTTGTAAGCCCTGTTTTCCATCCCCAGTACTGCAAAAACAAACAAACAAACAAACACCAACAAAACCAACAACCCAAAACCAAACCCTCTTGGGAGGGCTGGGCCCTGCTCTGGGCCAAGTTTAAAGGCTGACTGCGGCTGGGTGGCTGTCCTGTGTGTCTTTGGCATGGCATGGTGAGCCAGCCTACCATGTGTGACCATGAGACTGTATGTCAGACTGCTCGCTGCAGACTCGTGCCCCCTCCCTGCGCCTGCTCAGGACCTGCTAGGCAGGGCCGCCTGGGGTCCTCAGCAGTGCAGGACCTGACCTTCAGGTTGCCCCCTGCCACCTGGCTCCCACCTGCCCCACCCTGCCTGGGCTTCCTGCTGATCCAGTCCATGGGTTCCTGGAGCAGAAGCCTCGGTGTGCTGGCTGATGGGGCGTCTCTGGTAGGGTGCCAGGCTTGGCCCTGGGGTTAGCAGAGCAGTGAGGAGCATGTCCCCCAGGAGTCTGTGGGCCAGTTCGGTGCTGCTGAGCTGAACCTCATGCAGAATGCAGCCAGCCCTCCTGGTGCCACAGGTTCTTGGTGTCCTCTGCCCTGGCACCCGTAGGCCCAGCCGTGAGGGATCATCAGCTCTAGAATCGGTTCTCACCTAGTATCTTGCAAGCCATGGAAGTTGCCTAAGCCTCAATTTCCTCATCCACAAACTGGAGCAATAATGGTGCCCCTTCCTGTGGAGCTCACTTATGGGTTTGGCTTCTGAGGAATGAATGGTCTTAGGAGCCTGGGTCTTGGCAGCCTTCTCCTAGGCTGTCTCTCTGGTTTGGGGAGCCTGTGTTTAAAGGGGTGTGGATGGCTCCCAGGCAGCACCCTCTTCTCATCTTTATCCTCAAGTTAAAGCAGGAAACACAAGACTGCCCTCTCCTGTGAAGGACAGATCGTCTGTCTTAGCTCCAGGGGGCCTGGTGGTCGGGCAGTCTGGGTCTGTTGCCACCCTGGTTGCTCTCAGGCCCTGGCTATGTTTGTAGTAAAGGTTAACACCTTCGCCCATGCTGGGCTAGGCACGGGATGTTCTGCCTCCTAGCAACCCTTTCTGGTTTCCCCTGGAGCCCTCTGCAGTGTCTCCCTGTTTATCCTAGTCTGTCTGTCTGTCTGTATTCTTCACAGAGACCAGCAGCTTCTGCAGATCCCGCTTTGGTAGGAGAAGGAAGCACAAGATGGAGCAGGGCCCCGGGCGGAGGGGAGTTGCAGGTCTTGGAGGTGGACCTGGCTTCCGACCCTTGCTGTTCCACTGTGGGAAGTTATCTAACACCTCTGAGTCTGGCTTTCCTTTTTTTCTAAAGTGAGGGTGGTTTGGTACCTGTTGATCATAAGGCTGGGTGCAAGGGGTATCATGAAGTAATAGTCACAGTGGGGCTTAGTGTCTGTCATAGTGCTTGGCAGTGCAGGCCCGGAAGTGGCAAGGACGACACCAGGGTAGCACTTGAGTGTCCCTGTTGAAGGCAGAGCAGACCACAAGGCTGGGGCAGGAAAGGTGATCCCCATCCTCCCTCACAAAGGAGGAGTGAACTCTCAGGCCAGGGTTTGGAGCAGACTTAGAATTGTCTCAGGCCCCGGTGGGGAATGACACACATAAATCGGGCTCACAAGAGACTGACCTGATTGAGGACAGGCCAGTGTTTTAGTTCACAAGGAGAAACCACTATGCTCCCCTGGGAGACGCATGGATCCCACGGAGCAGGCGCTGTGCTCATTGATTTCCACTAGAGGGAGCCTCTGGGGGGGTCTTAGGATCAGACTTTTTTTTTTCATTGTTAATAGACTTTTTTTTTTTTTTTAAATGTAGCACATGTTGATTATAGAGTTTAAGTGGACTCGCTGTGACATTTGTGTATGTGCGTGTACTGTGTTGTGTGTACTGTGTGTGGTCTCTCCTGCCCCCTCGCTTTGCCGCTGCATTCTTTCTATCTTGTCTTCGGTCTTCTCCCTCTGATTGCCTGCCACGTCTCTCTGCACCCCTGTGCCTGTTCCCGACATGTGGTACCAGGGCTGCTGCAAGAGGCTGGGCGTGGGCTTGACTGAATGTGAAACAAGGATCTGTATTTCCTACTTGAAATGTACAGGCAGATTTGCTCCAGTGTTGGCAGTGTCCGAGTTTCTCTGTTATCCCTTGATTAACTTGTATTTTATTGTAAGTTAACATATAGTTAATATGTTTATATAACATATAGTATAATTATGTAGCTCAATATGCTTTAATAATATTTCTAATAATTCAGAGATGTTTTGTGCACGCAAATAGTTCACATCGTCATGGGATGGGGAGAGTGCTGAGGTCTGGAGCGTCCTTGTCTGCACTTCTGGTGTAAATCAGCAGGGCTGGCAGGGCAGATCCGGCCCCTTGTCTGGGCTAAGGGCCTGGGACTCCCTAGGGAAGCAAGCTGGTGTTGTGGGGTCCTCTGAAGCTTTCGGGGGGTCATGTCCAGCGGGCAGTTCTGTCTTTGTGAGAGTTCCCTTCTGGAAGCACCGCCCTGTCCCTTTCCTTTGAGGCTAAACATCATTCCCCCAGGGAACCCAGCAATCTTTTCTGGGCACAAACTTTCCTGTCCACTGGTTATGTCCTTTGATTTCTAATCTCAGCTCTTCCTTTATGCCTTACTTCCTCTTTGGGGCACACGCTCCTTGATGTTGGGCGCTTCCTGCATTTTCTGTCGTGTTCTCACATTTCCCATAACCAGAAACCGCCCTTCCTTCGCTCTCTAGTTCTCGAGTCTGGATAGGTCTAACAGGTTGCTCTATTGTTCACCGTATCTCCGATTCTCTGAGTGGGAGGAGTTACAGGCTGCCTTGCTAACGTCATCGCTGGCCAGGTGACTTCCCGGACCAATGAGGTGGGAGTGAAATTGACCTCTCCTCCCTGGGAGCTGGAGCTTTAGGAGCGCGTGGTTCGGCCAGGTGACCTGTTCTCTGTTCTGGGAGAGGGGCAGCAGCAGCCTGAGCCTGCGTCCTGGAGTGAATACCGACATGGCGTGTGCGAGGAAAGAAGTTTTTCTGTTGACTTAAGCCACTCAGACATTTCAGATAGTTTCTTACAGCAGTATATCTTAGCTTAAATTAACACATTTCTCAAGTGTATTTTTTGGTTTACAGATGCATTTTTCCGGTAGTTCCAATTCAGTTTTTTAAAAATACCTTCCAACAGTGGTTCTATTAGAGTCCCAGAGATAGTAATTTGTCTCAGATTCTCCTCTTCGGTGGATATAAAGTGATCTTTTTCCCCTTTGAAAATTACTGGTAAAATGGCAATGGAATACCCATCTCTGACAAAAGTAAGCAAAAAAGGGGGATATAAATGAAGGACCATTTTGTAGTGAAAAAAATATATGTCTGGATATACAAAATAGGATAGATATACAGCTACTTTCTTAGTTCAATGTGAAGAAAGATTTATACTAATAGTGTTTAGACAAGATTATATCTGTGTCTTGTACTATGAATACTATGAAGACAATAATATGCAATATATTAATTATTGTAAGTGTCCTACTAACTTGTTTTGAAACTGTCTCAATGCTATTTCTTTCTCAATAAAATTAATTTTAAAAAAAGTGACTGGTAAGGGCTGGCCAAAAGAAAGTAACAGGTTAGATTTCTGGTGTGCTGTGTGGGCCCACCCCTGGGACACATTGAGAGGAGACTAGGTGTGGTGGTGCACGCCTGTAGTCCCAGCGCCTGCGAGGCTGAACATAGGCGGATCACTACAAGTCCAATCTATGTCGTGAGATCCTGTTGACCCTGTAGACTTTGTACTAAGAGAGAGAGAGAGAGAGAGAGAGAGAGAGAGAGAGAGAGAGAGAGAATGAATAACTGGTAACACTTACCCCCAAATCTACATGTGAGTCTATTTTAGGACTGGTCATTCTTCTGAAATTGTACTACTTTCTTTTTCAAAGAATTGGACCATAGGGACTTTTATTTCTTTTATCTATTTTTACTTGCCTTTGAATTTTCTCTGCTGTTCTTTTCTCATTTTGCTGGGAGGTGGGGTTAGGGTCCTGGGTGGGTGGAAGACCTCGATGTGAGGCTGAAGGGAAGGCCGGCCAGGACCCTCACTGGTGGTGGAAGCCCAGGGCTGGCGGCGGAGGATGCCTTTTGTCTGTGGCTGTTGGTGCGGCGGGGTTTTCTTTGCAGTGGGTTGCAGATGGTTTGAATTGGATTAGAGAAGGGCATGCTTGGCACGGCTCCCCAGTTCTTTATCTTCTGGAGGTAATCCTTTTAGGTGTCTGGAGCTGGCTTGGTGTCACCTTCACACACAGCCTGCTTCCTGGCTCTACCGAAGCCTATCAGCTGTTCCCTGTGATGGGCTTCTGTATCCCTTTTCTGGCTGGCTGTCCCCTTCCGTTCCCGTCCCATGGTCTGCAGTCACTACTGAATGCTGAGCTCAGAATGGAGCTCAGTAGAGTCCCTCTCTCCTCATCCTCGGTGTCACCCTGTTACTGCACCCAAGGGTGGCCACATCCTTCTGACAACTCCTATTAAGCGTGAAGGTGGCTGAGCCCTGTTGTTTCCCCCAAGCGTCCCCTGGAGTCTTCCCACCTGGTCATACACCTGCAACTTTCCAGCTACCTATGTTGAGCGGTTTTGCTAAGTATGGCCCAGTATTCTAGATGACCGAGATCATTTTGGTTTCCAAATGCTGTATTAATTATTACTGGAATGGGACCAATCAGTGTCTTCTGCCCAGTCATTCATAAAGTAATTGAGCAGACAGTGCTGTGGCTAGCACCCTGAGGGAACCCACTGGAGGGTGAGGCCCCACCAGTTGTTAGGAACCATCCTGCTTTGGATCTAGCTAATTAAGTCTAGGAGTGCACCTAACTGTCCAAGCAACGCACTGCTCGCTGCTGACAGGACTGGGGGAAATCCTGCTGAAACCCAGCTCTCCACCAACCCCTAAGGCAAGATAGTAGGTGCGGTGACTCTCCACAAGAATTCCTGCAACGTTTCAGAGGTCCCTGAAGAGAGAGAGCAGAAAGAAGAGGAACCATGTAGGAAGGTGGAGCACTAGGGCCAGGGAGATGGCTCAGTGGAATAAGCACTTCCCTGGCAAGCTGAAGGGTCTGAGTTCAATCCCTGGTTCCACAAAAAAAAAAAAAAAAGGAAGGTGGAGCACTTACAGACATGGGAGCAGTGTAGGAAGCTGTTGCAGCTCTGGGCATGAAGGGCCAGGCAGGGTGGGGTTGAGGGCACAGTTGCAGAGCTGGGAGAGGATTCAGCAGGCAGAGGGGCTGCCCCGACAAGGGACCTCAGACAGGGGACACAGCCACTGCTGATGCCTCCCAAGGCAGAAGCCAAGCCAACTCTAGGGCAAGTGGGACCCCAGAGCTGATCCAGAGACCAAGCTGGCAGGGCACAAGGTAGAAGGATCAGAAGACACAGGCAGAGCAGGGCTCACTAGATCAGGCTGTGACCAGGGTGTGTGTCTATCAAGTTTCCTCTAACTTCCCCGCTGTCTGGCTCACTTACTAGTGTCCTGAACAGCCTTGCAAATTAAATATTGTCCAGGGTGTTGGTCCCCCTGGAGAGAGAGCTTCTCTGTCTGTAGTCCCCTGTGGCTCCTCCTGTTAAGGGGGTGTGTTTTATTAAATGCCTGTGCGTGCTTGTGGAGCTATTCCAGGTGAGCAGAGAGGCACCCCTGCTGGCAGGAGGGGGAGGAAAGCCAGCAGGACCGCAGGACAGGGAACAGTTGGGTGAGGGTTTGTGGAGTTGTTCCTATTGCCAGGACTTCCCTGAGGAAGACACTCAGGCAAAGCCATTGAGGCAGTGTGGTGCACTCTGAGTAGTCCAAAAGCTTAGGAGGCTGAGGCAGGAGGGTCAGGTGAGTTCAGGCCAGCCCAGGCTACAGAGCGACCCTTCCTCAAAGGAATTAAAAATGAGCAGACAAACTTCGCAGATGCACCTACTGGGCCAGCAGAGCTATGGCAGCTCTTGGAGAATGGGGCAGGGTTTGGTTACTGCCTGCATTTGTAGACAGAAGGGAGCTGGGACCCAAGGATCATGGAGTCCTCTAATGGAGGCCTGGCTTGGGGCAGCTGTGGGGCTGTGTCCTGGCTGGGGTTCTGGAGACTGTGGGTTGTAGTGTGGTGAAATGGTTGTGCTGTGCTGGGCAGCATGGTGAGGCTCAAGGCTATTGTCTGTTTGTTGGCCCCCGGTGACCCAGCACGGGGCAGTGGACATGGTCCATCTGGGGAAGGGAGGAGCAGGTGCCTTGGCCTGCGCTGTGGGTGCTGAGAGCCAGGCCAGATCTGCTGGGTGGTACGAGAAGCTCAGCCAAGGGACCCTGGGTGTGGAGAGTGCAGGGATGGAAGGACTGGTGTGTGTGCACGTGTGTGTGTGTGTGCACACATAGGCACGTGTGTGTGCACATTGGCCTGCGCCTTGAGATATGGACACTTTTTTGGTGTGTAATACTTAGACTTGAACCCAGAGCCTCACACATGCTAGGCAAGTGTTCTACCATTGAGCTACATCACTGGCTTTTCTTTGAAAATTTTATTTCAACACATAAGCTTAATTATTGTGGTTCATATATAAGAGACCCAAAATGTAAATAAAGAGCAAGGTGAAAAGATAGACAACAGGAAACAGGGAGGTAAGATCTTTTGCAGATGGGAGGGGGACTCAGAGATGGAGGTGAGCAAGGGAAAGGGGCAGAGAAAGATTCAGATATGTTAGATACAGGTACCAATTTTCTATGAGGAACATGATCATTATGTACTACAAACATGTACAAATAAAAATAAAAAAAAAGTTTGTTTTGAGACAAAATTTTACTAAGTCTCCCAGGCTATCTTTAGATTTTTCATCCTCCTGCCTCAGCCTCTTGAGTAGCTGTGATTCTAAGTGTAGCTCTGTGGCCAGCAGTAGTTTAAATTCGGTGTAATTGGTAGAGTCTTTGGAAGAGAAAAGACAAAAATAGGTTTTCTCTTGCCTTGTTTCCTCCGTGGCCCTTCTCACATATTTGTGATTCCTCGGGAGGGGACAAGAGTGGCAGGGTGACATTCAGGTGTGAGGGGGCCCACAGAGCAGGGACACAGAGGGTGAATGAGGGGCTTGAGTGAATACCAGGATCAGCCAGGATGCTCAGCATGCATCTTGAGGCCTGGTCCAGATGTGGTGTTCCCTGCTTTCTGTGGGTGGCACTCAGAGTGTCCAGCTAGCTGGGACCCTCTGCAGCCTGGGTCAGTACAACAGGGACTTGTGTGGCTGGCTTTGCTCCTGGGACCCCTAGTGACCTGGGCATCGTGGCCCAGTGGGAAGGTGCAGGCACAGCTGGGCGCAGCCAGCCTCAGCTTTAGGGACTTGCCAGGCCCTGTCCACACTGTGGAGCAATGTGTAGGCCTCACCCGTGGGTGCTCAGAATGATCCTGAAGCTCAAGAAGGCCCTGGCACAAGGCCCCACCCTTAGAGGTTGTTGGCTACCTCTTTGAACCTAAAGGTGGCCGGGCCATTTCCCCATCTCACGTACCTCAGAATCACTGGGAAATCTTGTTTTGAAAGAAAACCAGATGACAAGACCCCACCACAAAAGTTTCTGCCTCCTTGGGTTTGGGGTTGGAACCTAGTATTTGCCAAAATCCTAGGTCCTAGTTGGTAGCCTGGGTAGCCCACCCTGTTGGCTTGGGCACCCCACTTTGACAACCATGGTGTGGTAGCTCTTGGTACCTCTGGATGGAGGGCAGGTGCTGGCTGTGTCATACATGGTGAACAGAGATTTCGCAGGCTGAAGGGAAGGGGTGAGCTAACAGGGACATCAGCCCCAGTTCCCATCCAGGCAGAAGCTGCCTGTGGCCCCTGCTTCCCTTGCTGGTCCCCAGCTCTCCTCTCTGGATAGCTCTGGCCTGGCCAGCTGTCTGCTGGGCTGCTGTGCGGGCCTAGGAGTCCGGGCCCAAGGGGAGGAGCTTCAGGCGCTCCGAGGCTGCAGCTCCAGCTCCGTGGTAGCAGAATGCTTTACACAATGGTGTGCAGCCATAAATAATGTATCCGCCACAGAACCACAGCCCCAGGAAGCTAACTCCTGGCGCACATTCAGACGCGCATTTCAATGCAGAAGCCACAGGAAGAGCATTCTCATCTCTGTCTTTTATCATCAGTTTCCAATCAGGAATCCGAGCAGCCTGTGTCCTGGGGCTCCAGCCAGGTGCCCATGGGGAAAACGATTCTCCCAAGAGCTGGGCCATACTCAGATGCGGGCATCTCCAGGAGCCCAGTCTTTGGAGATGGCAGCAAGTAGCTGAGCTGTTCTTGGGGGAAGAGACAGAGCTGTCAGCTGGGCTATCTGATGCCCCTGGTTTCTATAGCTACAGTAAATGTAATTACCAAAGAGTAACCCTTTGCGGATTTCACTGTAACCTCAGATAGCTAATGACATTTCCTGGGTTTCTAGCAATCTGGGACAAAATGCTCATTTTGAATTTAACATGAGTAATGCCATTTTCCATCTTAGTTCAGTACTTTGTGTCATAAAAGAGTTATTTGCACAGAAGCCCCGGTTCTGTCAGTAAACATATTCCAAATATTATCACCAATTACGTGCTGGATGAAGGATGTGCCGAAGGCCTGGAGAAATTCTCCACCTGTCCATTTATAGCTTCACTTGGAGAGGTTCAGCAAATTCAGCGTGAAATCATCGTGAAGGAAACTCAGACTGTGCATGAATAGTGTGTACTCCGCTGGGGCCCCTGGAGATGGTAATGTTATTTCAGGGGGTACAAACTGTGTAAATACATCCTCCCGCCACCCCCAAGACAGCGGGTGCCAGGCAGTGGCACTTAGCTATCGACAAAAGTGACAGATGCCGAGTGTCCTTGGTA
>NDGN011383995.1:0-11201 GCA_002564285.1 Tympanoctomys barrerae | reverse complement strand
TTTTTTGGTCTGTAATGCAATGAAATACATTATTTTTGCTTTTTGCTGATTTGCCATCTGCTTTGAGCTTTAAGTAAACTGAAGTTTTATTGAAGCTACATTGTGCATGAATTTAGTGGTTTTACACAATCTGGTTGTTTGATAGTTGATGACCTTTGTCTCCTTTGTTGTCTTATGGTCAGTTAATGGAACTCCCAGCAGCCAACTTTCTACTCCTAAATCTACAAAATCCTCCAGCTCCTCTCCAACCAGCCCAGGAAGTTTCAGAGGATTAAAGGTATGAAATAAGCTAAGCGGTGGGTTCGTGTGATTTTGTTATTTTGGGTTGTGTAGTTGAACACTTTAAATTTGTTTAGGGGCTTGAGTGTAGTAACAAACAGGAAAACTGTCTCAGGATTTGGATCCGGGCAGAGCCAGCCTTGAATGCTTCCTGGTTGTGATTTTTGACCAGCTTTCTTCACTGCAGTGTTTTCATCTTTGAGACAGGCGTGCCGGCTGTGGTTAAGGCTGAACATGTCATGGTTGAGCATACAATAAATATTTTTCCAGTTGTCAAAGTGTTGCTAATGGCAGA
The DNA here is from genome assembly GCA_002564285.1 of Tympanoctomys barrerae. Classification (NCBI taxonomy): domain Eukaryota; kingdom Metazoa; phylum Chordata; class Mammalia; order Rodentia; family Octodontidae; genus Tympanoctomys; species Tympanoctomys barrerae. The sequence goes on along the minus strand of NDGN011383995.1, from coordinate 10,627 downwards.
ATCTAGGAGAATACCATAAGTCATTATAAAATCTTATTTAGAATCAAGGTGGCTCTACCATAAATTGACTCTGTGCAGTCTAAAATGGAGTGTGCATTTGTATACCCACAAATGGATGTCGAGTTATCTTTTTCATTAGTAAACTGAATGGTAACAGCCCCACCAGTCATGCCGGAGTAAGTAACGAGACCCTGCCAAGCCCAGCATCCTGACGCCATTAAAGCAGTGTGTGACGTGTGTGGTTATCCACTTCAGAAACATTACATTTTTAAGCTGTAAGGTTTGCTTGTCCTACCCTGAGGATGGTGTTTCTCACTGCATCTGAGGGCTTCTCATCAAAGTGCCTGAGCACAAGAAGAGACTCCATGAGAAAAAAAGACAAGGGTCCCTGTTTTTGAGCTTGCTCGCTCAGGTACTTTGATGCAATTTGGACTGATGCTGACAGGAAGTTTAGGGGTATAGAGTACATCGCTTCCACCTACTTCTCATTACTGAAAACTGTTTATCAAAAGAAGCAGGCATATTTCAGAAGCACTAAGTTGGTATAGGCAAGTTTGCATTAATTTTGATGAAATTCTTAATTGTCAATCCCCAAAAATGTTACACAAATGTAAAATCACTAGTTGGTTATTTTCAGATTTCTTCCCCAGCTTGTTTTCTCCATATCGGTTGCTAGTGCACTGTTGTTAGTCTGAGTAACCTTAAAGAGAATTAAAGTAAAAATAATTCAGGGTGATTTGCCTCTTTTCCAGTTCCATTTGTTGCATCATTTGTTACTGTAAAAGGCGAGTGCCTCCCGGTGCTAATTGTTAACCTAGGACAACCCAGCGTAAGCTTTCTAGGGAGCCGCATGCAGAAGTCATTAATTAGCCTCACGCAAAAGAGCATGAGTTTGGTGATAGCCTGGTCGACCTATGAGCAAGACTGTCACACAGTAAAAATTAATAAGGGCTAGAGATGTAACTCAGCAGTATAGCACTGGTGGGTTCAAGAGAAGCAGGCAGTCCCAGGCAGAAATGGGATCCTTGATGGAGTACTGTGTGTGATTCTTGGTGGGGGCGCCTTAGTCCTTGCTTGCTCCTGGCTCCTTTCCCCCTTTTAAATTGCCCGTTAATAAGCAGGGCTCCCTTACTTTGCCCAAGACAATTCTTTTGTCCTGTCACTAGGTCACTTGGCCCTGCTTATTAGCAATAGACACCACAGCTCTAGGGCTGGACAGCTACCCTTTTGAGAAATATGTACAGTTGCTGTATGTACACACCCGCCCCTTCACAGGAGCACAAGATCACGTGCATTCATGGAGTGAGGACTCAAGGGACTTCTAAAATGTGGCGGTAACTTATGTATTTGCTGAAATATAAGAGGAGCTTGTTACAGTTCTTCTATGCTAGATACAGCTTAATTTCTAGAATAGCTTCACCATGTAGGACACAGCAAATGCTTGAGGATTTTGTTAGTGTCTCTAGTAAATGCTCAGAGAGATAAAGACAGGTCACCTGCTGATTGAATGACCGATTGAAGATGGAATTAGAAGTCAAAGAGCAGCAGGCTTCCCGGCTGCCCCGCCCTGCCCACAGCCTGCACTGTGAGTCCTTAACAGAACATGGTGGTGTCATCCAGGCAGAAGCGTAGATGGTCTGTCAGACCCATGTGTATTCTTTAGAGTACTTCTATTATGAATTCTTAACACTATGATTTATATTATATTGAACAAGTTCTTAGGAGGAAAAATACCACCAGAACAAAGTTTTGAAGTTTTAATATTTACTGAGTGTTTATAAACAAGCATCAAAAATTTCAACATCGTGTTTTGGGGTGTGCTAACTAAAAAAGAGCAACACAAACACATTCTTATATGAACTAAAGTGGAAATACCAACAGCACTGTACCAAAAAGACTTTACTTCAGTAATCACACCTGGGGCACTCTTACACGCACACATGACAACAGCGCGTTTCATACACATATTTCACACTAACGGCATGTGTGTTTTGCTTTCCTGGCTGTCGCGTAGGGCATACTTGACATCTCGGTGCTCTTGCTGTTTTATCAGGAGGTTCTTGTTGTATTATACAGTGTGTTAACAGGAACATAAATTATCAATGAAATAAAGGATTAAATTCTTAAGTTTTGTTGTGCAATTAGAATAAACACCAGTATTTTCACATCAGCTGTGTACTTGCTTACACAGCCTAAGAGACACATCAGAAATATGATTTATATTAATTCCTACATGAACCACAACGAAAACGCCAGTGGAACTCTACCACAGAAAGAAGCTTTGCTTCAGTTGCCACCACATACGTGTGGCTTACGCTGACAGCATGCATGCTTGGTTTTCGTGTAGTTCCTTACAGGGCGCAGTTGACATATTTTTTGTTTTCCAGCTGTCATAGAAGGTCTTTATGATGCTAGGCCTGCCTGGCTACCTCTTAGCTCACAGTGTGCCCAATAAAATTTTTGTGTAGTTCCCTGGGAAGAAACATTTTGTTTTTCCTCTGCTGCAAAAGACTCTTAAGAGCTCTAGTCCCAAACATCTAAGAAAATTTCCCCATGCTATTTTGTACTTACTGTCTTTATAAATTATTGACCTATTCATGCTAAGCATGTTTGGGATCAAGTAAAGCACAGCTGTTGCCCAGCACTTTGTGTTTCAAGGGACGCTATAGCTGCTGCGTGATTCGTCATCAATACCTGCTCTAGCTCTGCCCTCAGCCTCGTCGGAGGAAGTTTCCATCTCGGGCTTCCATGCTGTCCAAGTTTCTCTATCAGTATTCTTACGATGGGGAAATATTGACATCAGCAGTACCAGTTTGTTTCTCTTTGCCCTATTTGAGGCCAATGTTATATCTTTCTAAAATCCAAAGATTGTGCTATACAATTCTCTGATTTGAAGTTGCAGCATTTCATTTATAATTTCTGCTTTGTTCCTATGTATAGTTCCTGTGCTGGTCAACTTACATTGTATTAGCAAATGTAACATCAGTTGCAGACCTGTAAACCAACTGTCCAATGGCATGTTCTCATTATTTGGGAGACAGGAGCAGCAGGTCTCTTCACAGTATCATTCAGTTTATTACTGTATAGATAAGGATCTGATGGCTGAGTTCCAGGATAAATGTCTAAATTGAGAGTGTAAGTCTTCACATCTATAAGGGCATAAAGTTTTATGCCATTTTAAAAAATATGTATTTATTTGGTACAGGGTCTTGCTACGCAACTTGGACCCATAATGGTCCTCCTGTCTCAGTCTTCCCAGTGCTGGGATTACAGGTGTGTGCCACCATGCCTGGTTTTGGCAGCTGGCATGGCATGCCCAGGGTTCCAGGGCCGGCATAGCATGTGGTACTGGGGATCAAATCTGGGTCCTTACGTTTGCCAGGCAGGTGCTTGCACCACTGAGCTATCTCCCCAGTCCTCCATAGCATATTTTGACCTATCAATTCTCTGTCTTTTAAATTCCTGTAATCACCAGGATAAATCCTTCCTAAGTACAGACCTGTGAATGCTGTCAGCTCGGTTAGTAAGGTGTCATAATAAATGCGTTTTTAACATGGCTATTGGCGCACGCAGAATGTTTTACGGGTTCCCACCTTTGTGCATTTCGTGGCATCTTGTAACATGTTGTCTTGAGTGAACTGAATGAGTAAGCTGAGTGGCAGTGCTGGCTTTGGAGACCCTCACTGTGACTTCTGACCTTGTGCTAACACTGAATCATCCCATTTGGTCGCGTGGCCATTTCATAACACCTCAGCCAGTCCAGTCCATCCTCACGTTGCTGTTTTCTTTGTCATCTGAATCAAGGAGGTCTGCATTCCCTGCGTCTGTATCAGTGGACTCTTGCTCCGTTTCACTGCAGCAGGAGCTTTTGCTCACACGGCCAGCGTCCGCGTCATCGTCACCGTCGTTGCTGTCACCGTCACCGTCTCCATCATGCTCTTCATCACGTGTCCACACCACTCTTCTGCTTTGCCCTAATGGCTCATCTTCATCATCCACGCACAAGTGATTTGATGATTTACTTTTGACTTCCTCCAAAACTCGGAAATCTGGTTTTTCATGAGCGGTTGTCCTAAATTGGATTACTTCAATAAGAAAAAAATCTAAAGAAAACTCTTTAAATCTTGGAGTGATGTGGGTCCATGGGACCCTCTGTAAAAAACAAAGACGTACACAGAATAAATTGGGTGAAAATCCTGTTTTGCCACTTTAGCCACCTAGCTGTTTGTCATACCAAGTTGGTAACACATAGATTGTTTCCGGTACCGCTCAGGGAAAAGGCACTCAGCCTTTCTCGGAGGAAACAGCCTGCAGTGCAGAGCCAGCTACTGTTGCACTAAAGTGCAGGAGAAAAGGAGGGACGTGTCCTCTGGACCAGCCTTGTGCTTCTGGCTAGAAACCCTCTAGGTTGCATTGTTCTCATCTGTTAATAAGGATGATTGATACTAAGTGACCTTTCAAATAGAATTATAATTCTTCAATTTGTCAAAAACAGAACAGCATGGTCAAAAAAAAAAAATGTGTTCTCTGTTTCTCCTCACTTAACAGCTGAGCTAGAATCTCCAGAATTTCAGTGCTGAGCCCCGAAATGAGGCGCTGCTGCACTGACTGGGCTCCTGGGCTGGGTCCCTGGGCTGGGTCCCTGGGCACTGCCAGTTTTTGTGGTTCTTGCCTTGCAGAAATTTCACCCCTTTATGTTCCCAACAGTGTATATGGTTTTTATTTCCATTGGCTGGAAACTTGCTTTTCTAGTAGATTTATAGTCAAGTTATTCGACTACCAAATATCCTGATTTCCATGTCTTTGTAAAGCTCTAGTTAGCATCTGTCCATATGTGCATTTCTTTTTTTCTCTTCAGTGACATTAAAAAAGGGGAATCACAGATAATTGCCACATTAGTTAGTGCTGTGCATTTTCCCTAGCATTCATTTAAAATAGCTTATTAAGATCGATTAAGAGAGAATGTCTGACAAAAGAGAACTGTTTCTCTGGGCAGGAACTATTTATCCTAGCTAGATGCTTTAATGGATTTGGGGATAGATAATTGGTTTCCAAAGAATCAAAGAATTGACAAGAAAAGCAAGCAAACTAAACCCGAGCTGCACGTGCCTGGGTTCATGCTCTGCATCTGTGTGGACCCAGCTGTTGGCCGAGCACCCCCTCCCCTGCCTCACATACACACGCCCTGGGGATTGAGTTTGTGATGGGTCTTGTACTCTGAGTTACGTCCATCTCCTTTTACGTATTTGAGACAGGGTCTCACTAAGTTTCCCAGGCTGGGCTCGGAGTTATGCTCCTCCTGCCTCGGCCTCCCACCATGCTGGCATTAGATGGTGCCACTGTATCATTCTGTATCATTCTGCATGGATGGCTGTTTACTATTCAGGTTTCACTTAGTAGGCATTAAGCACACTGACGCCAACAGTAAGCAGAGTGTGCTCTTCTGTTACAATCCCCTCAACTTGTGCTAATGTTTGGCAGTTTTTATATGTGGGTGGGAACATTGAAAGAGCTGAAAACGACAATGTGATGGGTATCTGATCTCCCATTATGAGTATCACTTCCTTTTGCTTGTAGAAGAAAAATTTGAAGAATATAGAAGCAGCCCTCTTCTCTACAAGAAGTACTCATTTCCTTAATACCCTTGAGAGCTTTGGTGCATTGTCGTGTTGTCATTCAAGGTCATTTCTAAGAGGTTCTATACCAAAGCCAGTAGGGGAAGCAGAACTTTCTTCAAACTATGAAGTTTTGCAGAGTAGGAATCTAAAAAATAGGATGTTAACCAAATAAGTAAGGTTCTTTAAAACTGAACAACATCAAGATACTGAGAGTTGTACCTGTGTCAGCCTCCCGGTATTGGAGCAAAGAATCTGAGACAGTCAGCTCATAAAGATGAAAGATTTGCATGGTGTCCACTGTGGAAGTTTCAGTCGGTAATTTGTCGGCCTCTTTGCTCTTAGGTCCCGTGCAAGCAGCACACTGTGACAGGTGCACGGCACAGCAGAGTCTCTCGGCCCCCGTCCAGGGCACAAGCCTGTGACCAAAGGGCGGCCTCACAGACCCTCGCTGCTACACACCTTGTGCCACCCCAGGGAGCAAGCCTTTGGTTTTAGATAAGTACTGTTGAAAATTTTCCGGAATGGGCCTCTTCAATCAGAGAACTCAGAGGAGCTAGGGGAAAATTGTGGTCAGAAGAGAAAGTTTTTGACAGTACTTATCTAAAAATACTAAAAAAAGCCCTGGAAACCTTTTGACAGAATTCACCAAGGGTTAGGGTTTTCTTTGGAAGTCAGCAGTGGAGCTGGGTACAGAGGCTGTGGTCCAGGCACAGTGGGTGCAGTGGCTGTGCAGCTTGAGGTGATGCTCCCTGGTGGGCCTGTGAGGGCAGCCATACCATGCGCGTAGCTGCAGAGCTGGGATCTGGAAGCAGAGCCCGTGCCTGTCAGTGCCACCAGGGCAGGGGTGTGGGAGAGAGTGAGGCCAGACTGTTCAACACGTGAATAGAGGCAGCACAGCGAGACCAAAAATGGATAAAACAAGTTACCACAAGCAAAGGCCAGCCAGCAGGCCTGTCTCAGGCCTCTACACAGAACTGAGTCCCTAGGTGCTAGAACCATCTGGCTTGCTTTTGTTTAGAGTTAGGGAATCTGGCTCTCCTGAAAGGCAGGGCCACTCACGGTGCTTGTCACTCTGGGAAGAGATGTGTTTCGGCCCTGACTGGACCGCCTCTATTGTGGTAGTTCCAGGTGCTCCCCACATCAAGCACAGCGCAAACCCAGAGGCCTTTGTAGTGAGGCCACATCAAGCCAAGTTATGCTGTAGCCCTTTGGGACTTTGGTTTGATTTTCTTTTGTCTGCTTTTTCTGTGAATGTTTCAGCTTGTCCTAGTTAAGCTAAGGGCAACCAAGACAAAAGTCTTTGTTTCACTTGGCCGGGGGTTTGGGCAACACAGGTGCCTGAGTGTGCAGCTACCCAGGGGCCTAGAAGAAGCCCCGCCCTCCTTCAGAAGAGATGTAGGGTGGTGTGGAGGTGGAAGTAGGGGCTCCGGAGTAGTTGTAGTGCCTGGACCTGGTCTCAGCACAGCCACTCACAAGCCCTGTGAGCTTGGGCAAGACACATTTCATATCAGTGAGAAGAGTCACAGAACCTACCTCAGAACTGTGAGGGGAGAAAACACCCAGAATGGCTTTGTTATTCATACTGTAAACCATGAGGCATCCAAGCTCAGTTTTTACATGAAGGAAGTTTTACTTCTGTGCATTCACATCCAACAGTGTGGAGTAAGGACCATGAACATGAGAGGTCACGGCTGGATTGTTCTCCCTTGGGAATCCTATATATCTTATCTATTTAAAAACATCCTCAGCAAGGATGGAAGCAAAGATGCTCAGTTCTTATGCATGCAAAGTGACCTGCACAGAGGTCAGGAGGCTATAGCCGCACCTTCAAGGACGGCAGATACCTGGGTCCTCTCAGGCCAGTTTTCCCGAGAGCTGGCAGGATAGAGGGTAAGGTGCAGTGGGTATTTAGGAAGCATTTCTGGGGTCTGCAGAAACGCTTCTGTAGCTAAGGGTGGGCAGACCTGGCAGGGACATTCCAGCTTTTACGACTTCCTGTCCGCCTCTCTCCACTAGTGACTTTCCTTCCTCCCTGCTTCCTTCACCTCTGCTTCTCTACCTAGTCCAGCCCCATCACCAGTCTCTGTGTGCTCTGCTAGGAGTGAGTTATCCCCAAACAGCAACTTGATGCAGCAGTAGACGTTTTCTGACATCATTCTGTGGGGAGCAGCTTGGCTCAAGCTTTGTCCTGATGCCACAGCCAGGAAAGAGGCTGGACTGCGGTTGGCTGAAGCCCTGACATGAGGGAAGGGTCCACTTCCAGGACAGCAGCCCCTCCTCCTGGCAGCTTGGTGCTGGCTTTTTGCGGAGGCCCTCAGGGCAGCTCTTTCCCCAGAACCAAGTGATCAGAAAAAGCTTTCTTCCCCATGCCTTAGCTTTGGAGCTCAGCCCCCGGCATCTGCAGAGTTATCTCTGGAGTCGTAGGTGTCAGTGCCCTCAGCCCTCAGTGCAGGAAGAGACTCCATACAGCCATGAAAACCAAGGGAGGCTCACGGGCCATTTTGGTTTCCGGCTGTCACAAGAGCCTTCTTTCCATTTTCATCTCTCTTCTCAGCCACCACAAATTTCTGCCAGAGGCTACTCCTGCATCCCTGTCCTGTCCTCCAAAGCTTCCTGTCCTCCTTTCTCGACCTTCTCCTCCCCCTCCTCCTCAAGGGCTGTCACAGTCTTCACTGCTGCCATCCATTTGATTACTTTGTTTTCCTTCCGGTCCTTTTCTACTCCAACTCCCTGCCCTTCCACTTCGGTGCCCCTCCCCCCAACACTGGTGATGTTTTCTTCTCATAATCCCCATCTTCCTCATTTTCTCTTGACCTTGGCCCATGAGCTGTTTGCTCTGCCTGGGCTCCTTGGAGTCCCCTCTATGGAGCTGATAACCTTCCCTGTCGGAATATTTACTATGTTTAAATCACAGCATTTTCTTTGGGACAGAGAGCAATAAACAGTACTAAATGTGTTATCAGCTGCCGGATAGATGAAGAGAACGTTTCCCTGAACTTTAATTCATCATCCGCGTCCCAATTTAAGGCCTTTAAGGCAGTTGTAACTAACGGCTTCAGAGTCACGGGCACATCTGTGGACACCGAGGGATACAAGGTCTCTGTTTTGATGCTGCGGTGTATGCCTGGAGGCTGTCTGCTCTGAACGATCTTGTTGGTTGAAAGAAGGGAGAAAAAAGTTTGGAACATTGTCCCACATCTTGAGATTATAAACTATCTGATGTGCTGATGTTTTATCTGCGGCTGTCTCCCGGGTATGCTGGTGCTGAAAGCTTTTCCAGATTTGTGAAGTGTGGTGAAAGTGCTGGCAGTATCTCATCCTGATTGGCAGAGTGAAAATGTAACTCTTTGACCTGGTGAACTTGAAAACTTCTTTGCGAAGCTGTGAAATGTAAATCCACAGTAGCTGCTGACCTTGGACATTTTTGCCTTTCCCCAGAGACTTGATGTTTCTGTTGTATTTAAAACTAGTTAAAAGCTTTAGGACTGAGCTGCTTCTAAAGTAGCTTCTGTTTTAGCTACATTTCATTAACCCCCAAGCATTGGATGTTGACTTACTCTTTGAAACATAACTGATTTTGTTAGAAACAAAAACAAAAGGCAGCACCGAGCAGGTTTGAAGACTTCAGGGCCCCAGCTAATCACAGTGTGGAATCCCAGGCCCTGGGAACAGCCTGTGTGCATCGTGGTTGCTAAGCCTGTTTGGTATATTTGGGGCAAAAGGTTTATCTGGGCTAAAGCCCATCTTGGTGAAGACCAGGGAGGGTTTATAGTAAGTCATTTGTCAGTTGGAGCAGTTGGAATCAATTGTCATGCTTTATAGACAGAATGTAAACAACACGTGCATATTAAATCCCATTCCTGCTACGTGAGGAATTCTTCCTGATTGTATTTTAGAGGAAATTGGGTAACTTGGGCTTGTTGACTTGGAGCTGTGGTAGGAATTAGACTGAAGAGGCAGGCACCCCTCCCACTTCCCTGACACCCGAGAAATCAGCCACGCCTCTTGGTGAAAGCACCAGCAGTTGTAGCAAGTAGGCACCATGATCCTTCCTGTAACTTGTGCAAAACCCAGTAAGGCAATACCATACTTGAAAGGCTGATTTAGAGGGCTGTGAGGGGGCTTCAGGCTGATATGGGAAGGTGGTGTGGTCTACTGGGGTGACTTTGATACCCAGGGACACAGGGAGACGGAAGTCAGCACCTTCCACATGGCCCCTTTGATGGGCTATTGAGCTGGCTGCTGTCATAGCCTTATTTGTGTAACTGCACATTCTGCTGATCAGTGTTAACCAATGGAAAATCGCAAGTGCTACCAATTTTGCCATTTGAAACGAAGTCGGAAGTGGCCACAGATAGGAATGTTTCATACCTCTTGGTGGTTATTCAGATTTGTGTCATGTCCCATTACTCATATTGCAATATTTCAAAGTATTTGTTCTGGGGCCAGGGAGATGGCTCAGTGGAATAAGCACTTCCCTGGCAAGCACAAGGGCCTGTTCAATCCCTGGTTCCACCAAAAAAAAAAAAAAAAAAAAAAAAAAAATCAAAGTATTTGTTCTGTTTTTTGATTTAGGGTCTCTATAGTCCAGGTTGACCTTGAACTCCTATGTAGCCCAGATTGGCTCCCAACTCTTGGCAATCCTCTTGTCTTAGCCTCCCCAGTGCTAGGATTACAGGTGTGTGCCACCATGCCCACTACACAATACCTGGTTTTAGGGCCGGCATGATGTGGTACTGAGGATTGAACTCAGGTCCTCTTACCTGCCAGGCAGGCGCTTAGACCACTGAGCTATCTCCCCACCCTTCAAAGTATTTTAAATGATCAGAAATCTACTTTATATACAATAAAATGTTAAATACTTAACTAAATTAGTAGTAATTTACACTAGCTTCTAGTTACTGGGATTTTTTTTTAATACTGACTTTTTATTTATTTTTTTTTATAAACTTGAAATATTTTAGTATCTCCAGAAGTAGCATATAGGAAATAACAAAGAGCATAATTCA